>JAVTVY010013393.1:0-56828 GCA_036873755.1 Hanleya hanleyi
TTCTGGATAAAAAAAAGATCAAGGGGTATCCTCTAAATCAAACCAATTATTCAACAGGTTCAGCTAGCTCATTACTCCAATCCACTAGCTGGACGGTTTGAGATGTGACATCGCTGGCATAACTTTGATGTCAGGCTGAAATCGACATCGAGAGTCAAGGCAAAAACCGCCGGCTTGGGATACCGACATGCTAATTCAAAATAACCTCGGGGATGAAATGTTCGAGATTGAGGCAACGACTCAAGAACTCACTCGAATCACCAAAAATCACCAAGTAAACCCTGTGCGGGGATAGCCTATAGTATTGGACCCTTCTACGGAGGGTCAATGATAGGCTGATGCAGCAACAACAACATTTTCCCAGTTATACGCCAGATTTTGAAATCGAAAACGATGCCGCGCTATGTCATCGGTCAACTGAGACAGTCACGTGGTTGTGTATGAAGATTGGGGTGGCTCCTATAAATAGTGATCCAATGAAAATGCTCGTCTTAGTTTGAAATGGCGGAGTCGAATGACCAATCTCTGAAGCGGAGACAGCTGGAACAGTACACTATCACTGTCTGTTAATATCTTGAATTAACAAAGAGTACTGCAGTCTATGTGCGGGGATTCACGATTTACCTGGACTTGTGAAGATGCGCCAGACAGGTCTGGATATGTGGCATCCCGCTGTTCTCAATGGTTATTGGCCTTGAGGCCTGAGCCAATCAGAACGCAGTCTTAGATTTTCTCATTTCTAAAAATAGATGTTTAGAGCGCTACAAAAGCGAACAGCATTCATGCAGACAACCGCTATTTGCTATTGATTTGAAATATAGTATTTATAAAGATACCAACAAAGATTTAATACCAATAAGAGTAAGTATGCGGCCCGTAAACCACCATTTCAAACAAGCACACAATCGCCACGTTTGATGTCAGACGTCTGAATGCTTCAACGCTTCAGGTCCAATCTTCATTCTCTATTTTTGGGACCTGGATCGTTGGAGCGTTCAGATGATCGTCAACGTTCAGCGTCAAAAACGCTTCAACGCAAGTGTGGGTGTCAAACGCTTCAACGCATCGACGTGGGAAGTTTCCTTGGGGGTTATGATTAGGCATCTTCATTTTATCGAGCCAATTTCTACGTTCCCACTTCGAACCTGCCTTGATTCATCTGACCCCTTCAGTGTTCAAAATCCGAGGTGTAAATTTCACCTACTAACGACAGAAGAACCAATCAGAGCGTACATCGATTGCGAATGAAGTCACGTTGAGTGACATCATCCTCTATTAGCGGCGTCTTTCCTCCTAATAAGGTGCCCACTAATTAGGTCAGCCAATCAATAACGCTCTTGTGCGACCCATTTCGAATTTCAAATGTTTTCGAGGTCAGTGACGTCTCGTGTCTATTTATAAGTTATTTGAACATTGAAGGGGTCCAGATATATCAAGGGAAGTTCGAAGTGGGAACGTAGAAATTGGCTAGATAAAATGAAGATGTGATTAGGGTACCCACGTATTTATTATACTACCCTACTTTAATGAAACTCCCATGTGTATCAACCCCGTTGTTCTCCATATAATGCTTCACACCTGCTGCACGATTGCCTACTCGCTTATGCGCAGTTGGCCAATTATATTCTAGCTCGAATGCCTGGCTCCAGGGATCTATAGTGTAGTGAAACTCCCGCATCTTGCCCCCTACTGTTTTTCCATATTATGCTCCACACCTGCCTAAACAATCCGATTTGCGCTTTCCATACTACTCCGCGAACCGAAAGTGACATCATAAGTCTTGCGCGTGCGCAGTTAACATTGACGAGTCAAAGTTAAAATCAAAAAACGAAAAACGGACAAGTCGAGGCAATTTTCATTATTTGATTTACATTTTTGGGACAAGTGAAACGAAAAACGAAAATTGAAAATTGACGGTCAATTTTCAATTTTTGATTTTGAGAAACCAAAAACAAAAAACGAAAATTGAAAATTGACGGTCAAATTTCAATTTTTGATTTTGAGAACACAAAAACAAAAAACGAAAATTGAATTGTGCAAGGTTACACGGACCAGATCGGTGCATACCCAGATGCCCTGTTCGTCTCAGTACTGGCATCTGTGGTGGTCGTGGTTTGCACCAGCACTTCCTCTTCTACCTCCGTCTGCATACCTCTGGTGGACATCTCGGGAAAGGACATGCATGTACTTTCGTCAGTCGTTTCTGGTATACAGGATACACCAATGTATGTGGTTGTCACTACCTGGCCAACATCTCCAACCTCTGTGTCTGGGTGGTCGTCATCTAAAACGATCCAGTTTGTTCATCGCGGAACAAATGTAAAGGAATCAACGCTGCATGTCCGACCCACCGTGTCTGGTTGGTGATATATGTTAAAATATCGAGCAAAATAACTCTTCAATGTGATAAATTCGTTATACCAGTCTGGTATATCTTATAATATCCTAGATGGGTTCAAGTATAACTAATCTCTGATAGGCACGATTAATATATAATTTCGGAAGTATATACACTCAAACATTATCTCAGCATTGCCTGTACCATAGATCATGTTTCCCAGACACAGTATCCTGGAGGATATACTATCTCATTCCCCAAAACCAAGAATAGGGCCACAAACCCGGTCCACCTGCAGTTCCTGTAGGGACTTTCATCCTCTGCAGTATCCTCTGATCAACTTCTTCGTGAAAGGCATAGAGATACATATTCTTGATACCAGCAATACCAAGTATCCTTGAGTGATATTTATGGGGCTGTTATCAAATCTGGCACATTCAGGATATATATCCTATATAATACAGGATACTACGATACAGTATCCTGAAAGGAACGCACATGGAGAGTAAACATATTGCGTCCTGAGCATGGCTTAAGGATACATATCCTTACATCAACAAAAACATACATTCTGTACTGGAGAGGGATTGAAAACTTGGCTTTATAGGATAATAGTATCTTTAGGATGCCATATATGCTACAGGACACCATACTATGTGTAGGATAATAATCATGATAATGCTCAAGGGTGAATTTCCTACAGGATACCATTTTAGACGTAGTAGGATATCTAGGATGTAATTTGAGATGTCAAGGATATATCTTGTAGGATACCATTACAGAAGGTAACGGGCAACCTAAGATATATGTCTTATAGGATATCATAATTATAGGATCCTAAAGGTCGTCCCCAGCATATCCTTAGTAGGATATCCCCTTTATTAGTCATCTCCAGTATCCATCTGTCACCCATGGTAAAAGGCGACCCTATCTCATCAGTGACAAGTGGAAAGAATACAAAGAACATACTTACTCTCCGGTTTATATAACCCGCCAGAGGTAAAACCACGTGTCTACAATACCTACGCTGATTGGCTGGGCCGCAGAATGCTGTCTGCAGCCGATTCAAACCATGATTATAGTATCCGCTAAAAGTTTGCAATTCACCTAAATCTTGATGATAAACTATGAAAACAGGTTCTAGAATATCGTCAGTAATTCTTTATATAAGTTTCCAACCTTTATTCCTACGAAGTAGGCTACAGATCGCAAATTGTCTGGTAATGAGTGAGTCAGTCAGTCCATCCGAATCCTTTCGTCGGCAAAATAAGGAGAACCGTTGACATTAGAACCTTGGTTTTTGGCATGAACGTGCATTAGGGCCATGTTACCAGCAAGTTCTGAGCTGAACGAATTCTGATGATTTATAATTATTTTTTTTATTATTTATTGATGGCTCAGCGAGTGCACCGTCATGCCCATCGGGAACCCGTGGCTGTATGTTTCACTGTGACTTTTGAATGTTCCCTGATACGGCATATCACGACACACCGGTTCTGGTAAAATCAGTCAGTCAGTCTGTCCATCCAAATCCTTTCGTAGACAAAATAAAGAGAACCGTTGACATAGAACCTTGATTTTTGGCATGAACGTGCAGTAGGGGACTGTTACCAGCAAGTTCTCAGCTGACCGAATTCTGATGAAAATTTGATTGATAATTATTTTTTATTATTTATTGATGGCTCAGCGAGTGCACTGTCATGCCCATCGGGAACCCTTGGTTGTATGTTTTATTATTTATTGATGGCTCAGCGAGTGCACCGTCATGCCCATCGGGAACCCGTGGCTGTATGTTTCACTGTGACCTTTGAATGTTCCCTGATACGGCATATCACGACACACCGGTTCTGGTAAAATCAGCGAAGTTAAGCGACTTTGAGCCCGTGTGTAAACGGGGCCCATTTAACCAATGGATAAATGAGTGAATTCAGTCTAATAGACGAAGGTCCCAAGCTGAAAGCGCAAGCTGATGCAATAAGCGTAGTAATGAAAACGTACATTTACCTTCTGTCATAGGTCTGTTAAATTTATCACTGTGCTATCCGACATCCGAAGTAGGGTGGGTATTAGGACTCAGACGCGCACCGAACTCCTGGTCATAGCTAATCTAAGTGTAAACGTTTTGGTGGGCTATATTATCATGTTCCTACGCGAAGTAGGCTACAGATCGCAAATTGTCCGGTAATAAGTGAGTCAGTGAGGCAGTCAGTCAGTCAGTCCATCCGAATCCTTTCGTCGGCAAAATAAGGAGAACCGTTGACATTAGAACCTTGATTTTTGGCATTTATAATTATTTTTTTTATTATTTATTGATGGCTCAGCGAGTGCACTGTCATGCCCATCGGGAACCCTTGGCTGTATGTTTCACTGTGTATATAATACAGTACAAAAAATCTGGTGGGATATGCCATCCGTAATTGTTTTTATGAAATAGGAAATGCTAATTTTTCATCATTTGTTAGTGCATTTATCTACACTGCTATTACCAACTTGCCAGCTTCAATACACACAATTCAGTATATTGTTATAGATATATGTAAACTGTGGCCTTTAACGTGTATCCTATTTCACATCCAAACATTTCATCACATACCACATTAGGCTTCAAATTCAGGTCAAATTGCCCACTGGTGATGAAATATCCTACATCAACCAACTAAGTCAGCCTGGTGCAATAACCCAGCAGAAGAAAGAAAGATGTGGTATCATCCTTCAGATTAGTCTGTGTGAGCAACAATGATAAAAGTTTACTGAGGGTGAAACAAAGCCATGACGGCATGTTTAAAGGGTCTTAATTTATTTTCTATGAGTAGAAATTAACTAGATAAAGTAACTTTGATGATGATGTGAAAATATGAGCACATACTTTGAGGTTTTTTTTGCACCTCTTGAATATTACTATGTACTATATATCACACTGGGATATAATCTAAACAAAAAATTACATGTGTAAGCAAAACATGTCTAAATTTTTCTTGTCATTTCAAATCTTGATCCATTTTGATTCGTCGATTAAGGGATACAGAATCACTGCCACGGAGTGTGTTGGTGTGTCACAGCAATGCAATTCCGATTTACACAACGAAGCTGAGGTGGTTTAATGTTTATCGATGAAGAAAATCACCGATCAACCGTCATAGAATATAATGTGAAACAAGAAAACCGGAATAGTACATTCATCAGATTGCCGATACCCAAAATGTGTTGTCTCATATATCTAGATAACAACATGATGTAGAGACGCTATTTATTCGTCTTTTTACCGGTTATGCTCAGGAGAATGACATAGAATCATTATTATCTTGTGCAGAGAAGGTGTTGGTCTTGAGTTAAATTACCGTAAACTACATAAATGCCACCTTTCTACTATAGTACTATATATAAAAATTTGCTGTATTGTTAGGAAAATAATGCGATTCAAAAAGTTGTTTTGATCCTGGACAAGGGCACTGAAAACCATTAAAGAGATGTAAATGTATTTTCACACGTAAAGCTTGAAATCTACTGAACTTTTTATTATTCAATCTGTTTCCTTTAGTTAAAAAATTGTAAAATTAAATCGGCGATCGTTATTTATTTTTTGGAATGAAGGCGCATTAGGAGACTGTTACCAACAAGTTCTGAGCTGACCTACTTTTGATGCGATTCTGACTTGGGCGGTGCCCATCTTAATATAGGCAGGATTTCAACTGGGGGTGGGGATTTCCAAGAGTTCTGTTCGCGTTCGAGTCCTAATGCCTACTCTACTTCGTAGGTCCTGTGACGTTAGTCACACTGCTCATGTATAAGTTTCCAACCGTTATTCTGTCGAAATTGCAAGTTTACAAGTACGAGAATGCGCCCAAAAGTAGCTTTGCAACAGTATGTCACTTACGAGAGAATTGCGAGAAAATGTTCAACAAATATGCATTTTCCAGGATAATAAACGGTAGGTACGAACCTTCAAGCACTTACCATGTATGCATACATGTCATACTATTGAGCACTGATCTAATTTATTCCTACGAAGTAGGCTACCATTTGCAAACTGTCCGGTAATGAGTGAGTGAGTGAGTGAGTCAGTCAGTCAGTCAGTCAGTCCATCCGAATCCTTTCGTCGGCAAAATAGGGAGAACCGCTGACATTAGAACCTTGATTTTTGGCATGAACGTGCATTAGGGCATTTGTACCAGCAAGTTCTGAGCTGACCGAATTCTGATAAAAATTTGACTTATAATTATTTTTTTATTATTTATTGATGGCTCAGAGAGAGCACTGTCATGCCCATTGGGAGCCCTTGGCTGTATGTTTCACTGTGACTTTTGAAGGTTCCCTGATACGGCATATCACGTTGGACACACCGGTTCTCGTAAAATCACCGAAGTTAAGCGACTTTGAGCCCGGTCAAGACTTGGATGGGTGACCTCGTGCTGTACTGCTGGGCTGATAATTGTCCAGGGTAATAGGAACTGAGGGCGATAATAGTTGCTACGCTAATGACTCACCAGTGGTGACATCCGGGAAAGTTATTAGTACCCACTGTCAATTAGAGACTGCTATATAAATTCTCTCACGGTAGCCCATAGTGCCTCCAAGTCATCTCTCGAGTACACACTTAAATCTTATCAAACCCTACTTCGTAGGTCCTATGACGTTAGTCATATTGCCATGTTTAGTTTGGCAATGGAAAACACTAAAACTCGATAGAAATTCGAGAAAGCAAGTATTGGAAACTGGACCTAATATAACGTGTTATATATACAACCGCGAGAAGAACCTGTAAACTACGCAAGAACTAAGCATAATATTTAGAGAACATGGCAGTGGAACTAATCAAAATTCTCTACAATATCCCCTCCCAACTTTGTGCGTCCTCCCACAAACATGTAATTAGCAACAGGGGTTCGGTCACATTAATGCCAATAAAGTTCAACTAAGATACGGCAACAAGAGTCACAGATAAAACATGGCGTAAAACAATGTCAGGGATCCGCAACATGCATTGGTCCTGAACAAGACCTTTACTAAATGCATCTTATGCAGCACATAGTACATGTTCACAGTATAATCCGAGGCGATCCACCTTCGCAGTAAATCCAAAGACCAGGTTACAAAAACAGTAAAATCCACATGAAGAACGCGCACATTATCACACCAGGCTAATTTATACATCAAACAGGTAAATCCAAGAAAAGAAAAGCGTAATCACAGTATGTACATCCAAGGCACCATTGACTCCACCCGCAACAACACATCTGTTAGTCTACTGCTCGTTGGAATAGTCCGAAAATTCTGGGGCATCAATCGTTCAGAGGTGGTCCAAATGATTTCAACAACCATGACAAATTTCGCAAGTTAGATCGGTGCATACCCAGATGCCCTGTTCGTCTCAGTACTGGCATCTGTGGTGGTCGTGGTTTGCACCAGCACTTCCTCTTCTACCTCCGTCTGCATACCTCTGGTGGACATCTCGGGAAAGGACATGCATGTACTTTCGTCAGTCGTTTCTGGTATACAGGATACACCAATGTCTGAGGTTGTCATTACCTGGCCAACATCTCCAACCTCTGTGTCTGGATGGTCGTCATCTCAAACGAAGTTGTTTGGGTATGCTTAGAATGCTTCGGCATCCGCCTGGTATCCCTCATGATATTTTCGTACGCAGTGACACCATTAGGGTAGACAATGGTCCAATTGATTCTCTCCATACATGGATATGGGGCTGGGTTGAACTGTCCCCGAACGGGAAATGGAGCAGGCACCTCTACCTTGTCAGCATTCCCACCCTCCAGACTTGTTGGAATGCCTGTGGGGCTGCCAGCTGGCAACAGCGTTGGTAACTCGTATGATCGTCGTGGGTCGGGATTCTGCTTGGGCTCATAGTCCAAGTTGGTGTGTGGCCCAACCGTTTCACTGGCCTCAGAAATCCAGCTATAGGCTGGGGATGTCGATCGTTCTCCAGGGCGCTCTCGAACGATGGTCAAGTCCATCGCAGCATCCACAGCTTCTCTAGGCTTCGGCTGTGGATGTTGAATCAAATTGGTCAGTGGAGGGGGCGTGCTGCTCAAGGGAATGATCTCAGGAAAGAGGCTGGTCATGACTGTAAGGGCTTCATCAAGGACTGCTGCCAATGGTGGTGGGTCAAGGGTGATGTGATGGTCAACCAGTCTAACGTCTGTTGAGCGCTGTCTTTCCTGGTCTTGCCATATGCCCACTTCATGTGTTCCTTCAGGTTGTCCTTTCTAGAGTACGATTTGGAACACTGCATACATTTGTAGTCGGATCTTCATTTCTCACAATTTAATCTGTGTCGATAGAAATTCGATTTGTTGGTGTACGTTCCACCACACTTCTCACATTTGAACAACATCTTGATTCTGAAAGCATATGAAAGAACGTGTCATTGTCATAGTCTATTTATCATGTGCAAAATCCCCTTCCTACACCTCCATGACCTGGCCCTGTTTAGAGCTACCGACGAGCTGGCCTGAAATCCACCTGAGCCATCGCATCGGTTTCCTGACTAGACCGAGTCCGGTTTCGACAATATGATCGTCTCCTATTGGACGGTCGCGTGCATGCGCATGGTAATCTCGTTCACTTCCTGTCGCCTCATCGCTCGGCTTCATATCCCATTTCACGAAGTTTGTTCCAGTATAAGGCTTCAACCAATTGAAGTGAACTACTTTCGGCTTGGACTTCATTGTTTTTTGAATTCTATATACAGTGTCATCTAGGCTGCTGATGACCATGAATGGACAAACCAATCTTACGGGTCGGGTCATGCAACAAGACCACATCGCCTGGATTGAAAGGTCGGCCAGACTTGCGCCGAGCATATTGTCTCTTCAGAATTTTCTGCTTAGACCTGCAATGCACCCTCGCTCTCTCGTATGCTACCTCGAAACGCGCTCTCAGCATACAGGGGTATTCCGTGGTTTCCGTTAGTTCAATGTAGAGTAGCAAACCTGTAACCGAATCCAAGCGTAACTCAACTTCCCGCCCAAGCATCAGTTTGCTGGGAGTGAAGCCAGTGGCCTCATGTTGTGTACTACGATATGTCATCATAGGAAAAGGGAGCTGTTCATCCCAGTCAGTCTGGTTGTTGTTCACCATCAGGGCAAGACTTGTTTCTATTGTCCGATTGAATCTCTCGACCATGCCGTTGGATTGAGGGTGTAGTGGAGTGGTTCATGTCTTCTCCCCATCAAGGGGTCTACACGTGTCTGGAAACAACTTAGATTATTAATTTCTGCCCTGGTCAGAGTGAATCTCTCGAGGTGTCCCAAACCTACAAATAAACTCTTTCACTATCTTCTATCCATCGAGTAAAATAATCACTGACTAGGAATATATATCTATTGCCAGTCTTTGATTCATGCAAGGGTCCAAGCACATCTGTAGCTATCCTCTCCATCGGCAGCCCTACCATGTACTGTCTGAATGGGCCCGTAATCGCTTAGCAGGGGCTTCTCCTTTGCACATGCCTCACACTGTTGGCACCACCTGTCAACGTCCTGTTTTATTCCAAACCAGTGAAACCTTTGATCTATCTTTGAAAGCACTTTCTTGCTCTCAAAGTGTCCGCCCGTCTTCGAGGCATGCAACACTAGAAAAACACCCTTCCTATATGACTTAGGAAGAAGAATTGCCATGTCACACTACCATCATCTCCGATAGAGTATGCCATCCTCAAAGTCTAGCCGATCCCATTGTTTCCAGAAGTACTTCACTGCGTGATTCTTCCGTGATACCGCTTCCCATGCTGGGCGCAGAGAATCTCTTCGCTTCGCCTGTATGATCCACGACAGTTCTGAATCATGGGCTTGGGCCTCTATGAGCTTTGTCCTGTCCCATTCGCCCTCGTCAGCGAATAACGACACTTGTCCTTTCCCTGCCATGCTCTCTGAATTCTGTAGAGGTTTTGTACTATGTACCGAGACACATCAGGCAGTTGTGCAAGAAGGAAACCAAAAAATCCTCTCTGAACGTCACCTTGGTACCTCATCTTCTCGCACTGTCGACATGTTCCTCTAGAGATGGCATCTGCGTTTTGATGTTGTTTGCCTGGCCTGTACCGAATTTCGAAACCGCAAATCCCAAGGAATTCCAACCGTCTGGCAAGCTGGCCATCTGGCTCTTTAAATGTCATTAACCATCTCAAAGCGCAATAATCCGTACGGATCAGAAAATGCCGTTCATACAGGTACTGCTTGAAGTACTTCACAAAGCTTACGACAGCCAGAAGCGATTTTCTGGCAAAGGCAATCACTCTTTCTCTCCCGTCTTGTTGCTGGAACAGAACTGCTCCAATGCCATTAGAACTGGCATCCGTGTCGAGGATAAACCCACCAGTATCAGAGGGGTAAGCAAGAATTGGTGATTCCGTAGGTCTGGTCTTCAGGGGAATAAAAGCTTCGTCACATGAATCTGTCCAAGTTCCCTTATATGTGTTGTAATTTGCTATCCTTCTCGGTCAACCTATGAATAGGGCGAGCAATTGTGGCAAAATCTTTTATGAGCCTTCGATAGTATGATGCTATGCCGAGAAAACTTCTCACACCGTGAACATCTTCGGGAATGGGCCACTACTTTATGACATCTATCTTCTCTGGGTCAGTAGACACACCATCCTTTGAGATCACATGTCCAAGAAATTCGTCAATTCTGGCGATAGGATAGGCATCCTTCACTGTCACCTCATTCAAACGACGATAGTCTACAGAAAAGCGGACTGAACAATAGGTGACACGGGCCGACATATCTTCAATCAGCTTATTTACCTCGGACTGTTTCTGAAAAGGCAAACGCCTGAATGTCTGATAGGATGAAGCCACTTTCTGTTTATCTTCCTCCTTTATATCAGCGGTACCTCTCATGTATAGATCCTGCAGATGCCCAGGTAGAGTTGTTTCCCCCATATCAACTGTGTTCACCTGTAAAGAGCTACAATCCTGCAGCTATTCCTGGATAATTCTCTGGTATAAAAGTATGGCAACGACTGACGGTTTCCAACTCCCACATAGTGGTGCCCTTGTATACTACTACTGCTTCAGAACTGGCATTCAAAACCCATACAGGAAACATCTCTCTCTCTCCGTATTCAGCAGTACCCTGCCGACTACCAGACGTCCTTCCAAAGAAGACCCAGGCTCGACTATAGCCCATTTGCCACAACTCGATGGCGATGTAGATCGACATGGTAATACCGCTTCACTTCCCGGGAGAAGTGTTGCATTCTGTGCCAAAACTAGACGACATGCTCTCGTCTCTTCTTTGGTCACCTTCTGGCAGACAATTTGCTCTCCTCCGCTCTTCTCTCAACTGGTATCTGCTGGTGCATCTCCTTAGACAAAATCGTTACACAGGAACTTGTATCAACTAGAAAATGAACGTCAGTTTCTGAAATACAACCGTTAACATAGAAACCAGAATCAATAGAAAATACATATCTTTATTCAATACATTCTGATTTACATTTACACATTGAGGTATACAGTCTCCATCTATGACCAGATCCAAGCCTCTTGAACCAGTCATTCCTAGTTCCCCGGTTTTTTACCGAGAGCACCATCTTTCTTCAAAATCCGGTTTTCCATCATTCAACAAGGGACAGTCGCTCTTATAATTGCCTTTATTTCGGCATAAGTAAGATTCAACATCTGAGAGAGTTCTTCTTCTGAATGTACTTCGATCTCCCTGATGACTAGCATTTCTAGCAGTTACTTTCGCCAGTAATGTCTGAAGCTGCTGCTCAATCTTCTCAAGCCTGAGGTTGGCCTGATCAGGAAGAGACTCTACCTCACGAATGTGCCTACTGAAAGACTGCTCCTGTCGTCCCGCCTCAATTTTCCTGTAACCCTCTACCTCTAAAGCAATAGAGACTATCTGCTCCAAATTTACTGGTTTGCTTTGATAAATCCTCATTCGTCTATCCGAATCCTCTAGGGCATCCACGAAATGAGTATTGGGAAGGCGGTCTCTCTACACCGCTGTCATATCTGGGTAAGCAATATCAGGAAGCTTCCTAATGGACTGTCCAAGTTCCCGTAATCCTTCTTCACGTCCCCTACGTCTATTCCGCAACTCAGCCTGTTCTCCTGGACCAAACCGAGTTGTCAGCAGATGAGTCAATTTCTCAGAGTTTCACTGCCTCCGTGATGATAGGTTGAAAGCAATCTGTCTAGCTGGACCGCCCAGGTGCGTGAAGAGATAGGCAGCCTTCTCTCCTTGCCTCCAGTGGTTTATCTTAGCGATTGTGTTGAATCACTCATATAATCCAACCACGACCCATCTCCAGTAAATGTTTCCGGTCTCACAGTCAACTTCCTGGGGTGGACTCGATCATTATCTCCACCTCCTGTATGTTCATCTTCCTCATCTGAAGAAGCCGGTTCGCCCCTCCGTGACCCTCTCCGAAACTGACGGAATATCACTTCTTCTTCTGTTCCATTCTCATCAATCAGGTTATCGTGAGCATCATCCAACATCTCAGGACTTTGTTCTGCCATCTTCAAATCTTCAAATGAAAGAAACACATTTATTTACATCCCACAATGCACTACTATCCCACCGCTGCCACCAATTTCTACCCATTGGTTTGTGCCACTTCCTAGTTTTGCTGCGACTATGGACGTAAGGTGTCACGACCCTCATGGATAACTTTATATTCTAAAAATGCCCTCTCATAGGCTTAACTGTAATGACCCTCTAATAGACCCAACTGTCTGGCCCTCTAATAGACCCAACTGTACTGGCCCTCACATAGGCACATCTGTACTGGCCCGCTAATAGACCCAACTGTGCTGGGGTTCACATAGGTTATCACATTTATGCGTTGTAATCACATCTCTTCTTAGTAGCGTCTACTCCGGATGGCGCTCGTTACACGGATCCGCCACGACTCGCCAAAAACTCGTGGTATATCGAGCTGGTAAGGGATCATCTTCATCTAAGTCAGTGAAAATGATAGCAGAGCACTATGGGACGTCATTCCATCTCAATCCCATTTGGGTCACCTTGTTTCTAGGATATCCAGATATCCTTCAGGATATCTCCAGGATATTACGTTAGTTACCAGTCTGGCGGGACAATAAGGATACTAAAAGGATACCTCTAAGGATATACCAGGATACATTTCCAGTACCATAAGGGTACTCAAAGGCTTTCGCATCATGACAAAGGATAGAGACAAGGCAATGATTCAAAATGCAAAGATACTGTGTATATTATCAACAATAAAGTGCAACATGATATATATACAGGTATTTACATGCTTTAGGATAATTCAGGATATTGTACCGAAACAGGATATGAGCATCGAATACTGGGCACTTTGTTTTGATCATTTTTGCCAACTCTAGTAGGATTTTCGAGAACAAAACTCAAAATTAAGCAATTTGCTCTTAATAATGAAAATCCATTCCGCAATGTTGATGCCGTGGTTGCTTTTCCGCTTTCCAGTAATACCAGAAAAGCGGGGGAAATGTAAATAGGAGATGTAACCAAGTCAAATTATTGATAATTTGGAACTAAATTTACTCCTAGAAACATGGGAAATGTTTCAGAAGCTTGAGAAAGGATTCATAAAACATCAATAATATACACCGCTTCCATTCATTTTGGACAAGTAAAGTGTTCTGTTGTAAAGAAAAAAAATCTGTCAAATTTATATCATTGTGATAGGTTCTGGGTGTGCCATAATATTTATCGAAATCTCATTCAAGGGGAGATAAATCGTGTTTGGAACAGTGTATGCAATACCTTCAATATTATATCAATGGACACTCTGTGGATTCTTTTAACCGAACTCCTACTCTTCTTTCCACCTGACCCCGAAAATAGGGCTCCAGATGCAACTAGGCTGTCAAAATTAAACAATCTGGTGCAATGGTACATCATCGCTCCGTAATGGAGTCTACGTCGACATAATGCATAGGCTGCACTATTATGCATTTAAGGGTGCACACCAGAGATTCTTCCGTTCGGTAAGGAATAGACCATGGGTCCGCTTTGGGCCACCAATTGTCATAAAATCTCCAACCCAAATCACATATATGTATATATTTTCTGAAAGAGCATCACCAAACTATTATTTTAAAAATCAGCACGGATATACGGATAGTTATAGAAAAATGAATCTCGAACATTCCCCTCCAGACTTGCTTGATTTTTCCTAGAAACCCGTTTAAAATGTCGAAAAATGGTCAAATTCGGTTCAATTTCCAGAAAATCTGTAAGAGCGATTTCAAATAAACTTCTTTCTCGTGTCCCCAATTCCGATACCAACTTAAAAAGGCGAAAAAAGAGGGGGCAACCGGCTTGTTTTCGTCAGATTTTCTCTCCGTAAATGAGTCCTGATTCTTAGGCACACCCAAGGGGCGTAACTGAAGCAGGACAAAACTTACTCCATGGCCCCGATCACCGTGTAGACGAAGCCAGCCATCGATCTGTATATGCACGTTGATAATGCTGAACAGGATGGTATTATAGATATACGCTATTAAGAAGGCAAGAAAAATTATGATGTAGCAAAACACAGACAGTCTATCGTATTATGAAATTAGACCAGGGCCATTGCTACGAAACTGTGGAAAGCCACCGTACGAACGATTCGTCGCGGCTAGAAACGCCTGCATGAAATAGTCGATACTGTTAGGAGAAATTCGACTCCCGAACATGCAGATTTGCACTTTTCCGATGGTATTGGCAGCTCACGGCAATATCACTGGACGCCTTCCCTTAAGGGAAGAGATTCTGTGTCAAATAGATGACGGTTAGATTCCAATGATGGGATCCTTGGTGAACAAGTCGGCGATGTGTGAGTTGTCCTTGGCCGCACCTACTAGATCAACCAGTACTACACAGTTGGTCTGATCGGGGTCGAAGTAATACGCTTGATCGATATATTGAGGAATGCCTTGGACGCAGGTCTCATTCAGTAACCTTGTAGTTTTGTAGGCTGTCACTGGCTGTAGCACCAGACAATACATGTATAACTGATGGGTCCTTCCTCTAAAAATCTGATCACCCATGACGTCTTGCCACATCCTGTTAGTTCGCTGACCGTCATCGTATAAGGATGCTCCACTCCCCAGGGTCGATTCATAATGGTTGGATTCTATGTTGACTCCTGGTTGTGCCTCAGACAAATATTTCTCAGCATATTCTCGATGAGAGAGTGTCTTCCGACAGAACGTACACGTACTCGACATGGTGCATGCTCCGAGGGTGGATACAGACGGAGTCTAATGGTTCACAAATTACCTTATATGACTATTCATTCACCCACTCACCCACTCATTCGTACCTCACTCGTACCTCATTCAGGCACTCACTCACTCCGTCACTCATTCACTGGGAGCTAAATCACTCATACACTCCCGCACACTTACATAGACCTAAACCCAAATGTCTTGGCACAGTCTGATAATATATAAAAGACAAGAAGGATTAACATAGGATAAAATGCCGATACATATTCGCCCGAGGCATAGCTAGGAGACACCGCCGAATCCACCTATTATGGATCTACCCTGCGGAGTAGAGAATCCTTGTACGATGACGGTCAGCGGCACGACAGGGTGTGGCAAGACGTCATGGGTGATCGAATTCTTAGCGAAACAGCCCGTTAGTTATACAGATATTATATGGTGCTACAGTCAGTGGCAGACAGCCTACGAATTACAAAGTTACGGAATGTGAGCTTCGTAGAGGAATTCCTCACGATATCGATCAAGCGTATTACTTCGACCCCGATCAAACCAACGTGATAGTACTGAATGATCTAATTGGCCAAGAAAAACTCACACATCGCCGACTTGTTCACCAAAAGGATCCAAGCATCGGAATCAATCCGTCATTTATTTGACCCAGAATCTCTTTCCTCAAGGAACTACACCAAGTAGTAGACCATCGTTGGTCAGATCGGGGTCGAAGTAATACGCTTGATCGATATATTGAGGAATGCCTTGGACGAAGGTCACATTCTGTAACCTCGTAGTTTCGTAGGCTGTCTGATACTGGCTGTAGCACCAGACAATACGTGTATAACTGATAAGCCCTTTCTCTGAGAATTTGATCACCCAGGACGTCTTGCCACATCCTGTTGGTTCACTGACCGTCATCGTATAAGGATGTATAAGTATAAGAGTCGATCCATAATGGGTGGATTCGACGTTGACTCCTGGATGTGCCTCAGGCAAATATTTCTCAGCATATTCTCGACGAGAGTGTCTTCCGACAGAACGTACACGTACTCGACATGGTACATGCTCCGAGAGTGGATACAAACTAATGGTCTAATGGTTCACAGAGGTCCTTATATAACCACTCATTCACTCTCACTCGTCCCTCACTCACGCACTCGCTGTGAGCTAACTCACTCACACATTCACGCACACTCACCTAGACCTAAACCCCAATGTCTTAACGCCTAGACACGGACTGATAATAGAACATCAAGGAGGATTAAAATGAGATAAAATGCTGAGACTTATTCGCCTGAGGCATATCCAGGAGACACCGTCGAATCCACCCATTATGGATCGACCCTGCGGAGAAGATCATCCTTATACGATGACGGTCAGCGGCCTGACAAGGTGTGGCAAGACGTCCTGGTTGATCACTGAAGAGCCCATTAGCTATACAGGTATTGTCTGGTGCTACAGCCCGTGGCAGACAGCCAACGAAACTACAAGGTTACGGAATAGGAGCTTCGCCCAAGGCATTCCTTGCTATATCGATCAAGTGTATTACTTCGACCCCGATCAGACCAACGTGTTAGTAGTGCATGATCTAATGGGTGCGGCCAAGGACAATTCACACATCGCCGATTTGTTCACCAAAGGATCCCACCATCGGAATCTATCCGGTATCTATTTGATCCATAATCTCTTTCCTCGAGAGAAGGCGTCCAGAGATATTGCCTTGAAATGCCAATACTTCGTGTTATTCACCAATCCTGTCGGCAGAGCGTAAATCCGCATGTTCGGAAGTCGAATTTATCCTGACGATATCGACTATTTCATGCAGTTACCTGTTCGAAGACTTAAAAACTCATACCCACGAAGACTTCCAAATGACGACTCACCTGTTACCCGGTGAGGGTCCACCACGAAGTCAGAGTGTGAGCCACACAACGAGCACCCCCGTCATGGAATACTCCCAATAATCAACCTTGACGGTCCAACTCAACCCCGTACAAGAGAATGAATACAATGTGGACACAAGGCTTTGGCGGGATTTGTTCAAAGAAAGCTGGGGGGAGACCTTGAAGGCCATAAAAAACAAGTTCCACCACAAAGGATATTCGAAAGAGGAAACCGCAATTTTAGCTCATAGCACAGTATGTCGACCTCGTGGCCCATATGAAATTACTGGACAAAGATCAGTCCATACGGAAATCGAAATAACAGTGTTGATGTTGAAAACCCCAGGCATGAGCTGGACAACGGCGTATGTCAGAGCGATGGCTCAAAAGAAACACCTGTTTGAACGCATCATTAAGATCAAAATCGTCCACAGTTGAACTATAAATAGTCCACACGACATGACCGAAGGTTGACGCAACACCAAATTGCGGTTTCTGATAGGCCAAGAGTAGCCAAGAATAAGACTAACGGGCAATAGCGAATATGACAGATGCAATACCAAATGGTGGCTTCTGAGTGGACGAGATCAGCCGACGATGCGTCTGATACACAACATACTATTATGTAAACACACCCAAAGAGTGGGTGTGATGTGACAGAGGGAATAATAAACTATATGAAAACTTGTAAACGTGATGATCTTTCTTCTCTCAACTGTCTGTGTCAAAGCATCGAGACAACGCAGGGGAACGTACCCCCCCCAGCGTTAGACTGACAGCAGTTCCAATACAAACCACCCCAGTCAGATGCTACCCAACGAGCGCTTCAACAGGATACGACCCACGGTTCATTTGGACCACGGATGGTCCACCTCTAGCCCAAAACGGTCACTGAAATGCCCATTACTGCCCGACTGCGCATGCGCGGCATAGCCTTACTTCGCCAACATATCAGTCCAGTCGGATGCTACTCCACGCGCGCCTCAAAGTGGTACCTCACACCACCAATTCGGACAAAGGATGGTCCACCTCCAGCCCAAAACGCTCATTGAAATGCCTTTTTGCTACCACTACTACCCGACTGCGCGCGCGCAGATTGACATCGCAAGTCACGTGATCCTTTGACCCGGAAGTGACCTTTGAACCGGATGTGACCTTTGACCCGGATGTGACGTCGCACCGAACGTGAGGTCACCGGATATGACGTCATCACCCTCACGCCTCACCCTCGATGCTAATGAATATACATTTTATATACTACTTTGCCTCCTGGTTATTTATCTGGCCAGGTCCAACACCGGAATTGTCAGCGAATTTCCAGCGACTATTGGGAAAAATATTCCCGTGAACAGAGCATTGCAAAACTTCAGTCTTGCGTGGTCTCCTTATCACAACTAGATGTAGTAGAAAGCTTGTTTCAGATCAATATTGTCGTCTACAGTTTGAAACAACGCGTGGATGACGACAACATCGATGACGCATCGTGCATTGATTCCCGGAGAACTTGAATTTGTACCAGACGGAGACTGGTGGTCGTTTCTTCTACATCACCGACCTGCTACAATACCGTCAAGTGGTTCCCGTGGAAAAACGTTATTACCCGTACCGAATCTGTTACGATTTTGAAGCCCTGCTGAATACTATGGAGGTGGTGTCGGTTAAAATCCAAACGGACCCAACGTCAAGTGTGAGTATTATCACGAACGTGTCCGGTATGAGATCGCCCCCTGTCTGTTTCGTCTCAATGGGTCACCCGCACGAATTGATTACCCAATTCATGGGGTATTGGAGACGGCAAGTCAAGCCAGCGTGGAGCATCTCGACTCCACGATCTACTGTGGTGCCCTAGCGGCACTTGATGTGCGTATTCCGACGTCGGCGGTGGAATATGGCGCAGGTCGTTGACAGCAGATGGAACAGCTGATCTACTGTTCTCTGCTCACGCTTAGCGAGGGTTGTCTGGAAGAATATCTAATAACGGGTGATACCAGTCAACTCATTCTGCTACAATACAGTTCCAAAATCATGTGAATAGTGTAAGTAGTATACAGCGCGTATTTCAGCGCATATTGACCTGGCGTAAGAATCTGGCGTCGAGGTCAAGTGCATTATAGTACCGGTAAAAACCGGCAAAAGAGTGCGCCGTCTCAAAAAGGACGCCGTCTCATGTGGAGGTCATGTGGAGGTCACGTGATAGTCAAGTGCATGGGGCATGTATTCCTCCGCAGTGATGTGGTCTGGCGGTGATGCGCTCTGCCTCCGCGGACAGAAAGTATTCCCCAGACTTCAAATACGCTGCATGGACCGATTAGGTCGAGTGAGGTATCAAACAGAAGCGCTCCTCCAGGACCATATGGAATGCATGTACTGACTTGTATCTGGGGGTTTTCCATCATGCGGCGGTCACGTGATTAGGAATGCATGTACTGACTTGTATGCCGTCCATTCATTTGAGCCGGGAACTTGGGGTCCCTACGGAAGGATATGCAAGTCATGGGTGGGTGTATGTAAAATGAGGATTTGTCTCGAAAATATAAAAAGCGGAACACGGACTTTACCCCTACAATAGGGGAAAACCCCTATCAACCCTATCCCAAAGGGCTAATATCGGTCCCCGGGCTTATCGGGTTCTGCCTGGAGTGGGTGTATGTAAATTTAGGATTTGTCCCGAAAATATAAAAAGTAGAACACGGACTTTACTCCTACAATAGAGAAAAACCCCCTATCAACCCTATCAAAAAGGGCGAATATCGGTCTCTGGCTTATCGGGGCCTGCTGAGAGAGGTAGGGTGGGGGGAGTGGGTGCATGTAAATTCAGGATTTGTCCCCGAAAATATAAAAAGCGGAACATGGACTTACCCCTGAAATAGGAGAAAACTCCTATCAACCACGTTTAGTGGGCTTATCGGAGCCTGCCGACAGAGGTAGGATGGGGGAGTGGGTGCATGTAAATTGAGGATTTGTCCCGAAAATATAAAAAGCGGAACACGGACTTTACCCCTACAATAGGGGAAAACTCCTATCAACCCTATCCAAAAGGTCGAATATCGGTCCGCCGGGCTTATCGGGGCCTGCTGAGAGAGGTAGGGTGGGGAGTGGGTGCATGTAAATTGAGGATTTGTTCCGAAAATATAAAAAGCGGAACACGGACTTTACCCCTAAAATAGGGGAAAACTCCTATCAACCACGTCTAGTGGGGCTTATCGGAGCCTGCCGACAGAGGAAGGATGGGGAGTGGGTGCATGTAAATTGAGGATTTGTCCTGAAAATATTAAAAGCGGAAGACGGACTTTACCCCTACAATAGGGGAAAACTCCTATCAACCTTGTCCAAAAGGGCTAATATCGGTCCCTGGCTTATCGGGGCCTGCTGAGAGAGGTAGGGTGGGGGAGTGGGTGTATGTAAATTTAGGATTTGTCCCGGAAATAGCAAAAGCGGAACACGGACTTTATCCGTACAATAGGGGAAAACTCATATCAACCTTGTCCCAAAGGGCTAATATCGGTCCCTGGCTTATCGGGGCCTGCTGAGAGAGGTAGGGTGGGGATTAGGAGTAGTATAGAAAGCAACAGTTTTGGGGCCCCGAGCTCCGAGCTTCCGCCTGCCTCATTCCTGAGCTCCGAGCTCCCGACTACTCCATCCCCGAGCTCCGAGCTTCCGTCGTTACGCCTTAACGCCCGTCGTTACGCCTTAACGCCCTAGCATAACGCCTTGACGCCATGATATACACAGATGAAAGAAAAACAACAACATCAAGGATGAGAGATGAGAGATCAACAACAACATGTTTTTTTTCATATGGTTTATTCTCCCCTCCAGTACATCATACCCACGCTGGGGGAGCCGCGTTGGGTATGTTTAGAATTCAAGAAGACTCTTGTCCAATCAAAGGCCGCCATTTGGCGCTGTATCAGTCATATTCGTTCTTGCCCGTTACTGTGTTAGATGTATTCTCGGCTGCTCTTGTCCAGTCAGAAGTCGCCGTTTCAGAAACTTTCATCTTTGCTCGGTGTGACCTAGTCTTCGTCAGGCAGGCCTGGATATTGTTCGGGCAGCATGTCCTGAAAGAGTTGTTTGCGCATCCTGATCGCATTTTCCAGGGCCTCAGTGGGTGGTAGCCCCATATCCTCTTCCAAGTGACGCTTGGTCTTCATGATGGACCTGTGCGTGGGGTCGCCTTTCATTTCAAGCGGTAGTAAGGTATACTGTTCATAGATCGCCATGGCTGTTTTCCTGATGCAGGGGCGCATTTGGGTGTACGCGTCCTCGATCGCTGCAGCATGAGCATTGATAGCTGCTGTCACAATACGATCCCAGGTGGAAGGTTCTGCCTCACTTTCCTGGTATGTAGGCTGACTATCTGAGGTCAAGCTCTCCTTATCAGTAGATAGACTCTCATCAATTTCTGTATCGGCTTCTTGTGCCTCGGAGTCTTCAATCCCATGTATATTTTTCTCGTGTCGCATCATATCGTAACGTCTGGTGAACGTGCCTTGGCACTCAGAGCAAATATAAACCATATTGACGGTTGAACGTCGACTGTGCGTGATTTGGCAATGCACTTTTATAGACAATAACGGCCGTCAACGCTTAGCTTAACGCTTCAACGCCCTGGTGAACTAGCTCAGAAGCCCTGATTGTCATGGAATTGCCTCCGATACATCGAAATGCAGTGACGCCCGTCAACGCCGGTCGTTACGCCTTAACGCCCGTCTCAACGCCCGTCAACACCCGTCGTTACGCCTTAACGCCCGTCTCAATGCCTTAACGCCCTATCTTTACGCCTTAACGCCCGTCTTAGCGCCTTAACGAGCGATAAAGGGATTTTGGAGGCCGATTAACCTTTGAACTATGAGTGCACTTTCGGTCACGTGACCGGAAGTGACCTTTAACCACGTGACCGAAAGTGACCTTTGACCCTGCGCTGCTCGGAAGTGACGTCATCGTACGCAGGCGCACACACACATACCTGGTGCACCCTGTATGGGCTATAGGGTACACCAGGGTGTGGGTGCACCAGGTATGTGTGTGTGCGCCTGCGTACGATGACGTCACTTCCGAGCAGCGCAGGGTCAAAGGTCACTTTCGGTCACGTGGTCAAAGGTCACTTCAGGTCACGTGACCGAAAGTGCACTCAGAGTTCAAAGGTGTTGACGGGCGTTGAGACGGGCGTTAAGGCGTAACGACGGGCGTTGACGGGCCTCATTGCATTCCGATGTATTGGAGGCAATTCCATGACAATCAGGGCTGCTGAGCTAGTTCACCAGGGCGTTGAAGCGTTAAGCTAAGCGTTGACGGCCGTTACTGGATATAAAAGCAAGTGTATTGCCAAAACACGCACAGTCGACGTTCAACCGTCAATATGGTTTATACTTGCTCTGAGTGCCAACGCACGTTCACCAGACGTTACGATATGATGCGACACGAGAAAAATATACATGGGATTGAAGACTCCGAGGCACAAGAAGCTGATACAGAAATTGCTGAGAGTCTATATACTGATACGGAGAGCTTGACCTCAGATAGTCAGCCTACATACCAGGAAAGTGAGGCAGAACCCTCCTTCTGGGATCGTATTGTGACAGCAGCTATCAATACTCATGCTGCAGCGATCGAGGACGCCGGACAGGGTAACTTACAACAGGCGTGCACCCTAATGCGCCCCTGCATCAGGAAAACATCCATGGCGATCTATGAACAGTATACCTTACTACCGCTTGAAATGAAAGGCGACCCCACGCACAGGTCCATCATGAAGACCAAGCGTCACTTGGAAAAGGATATGGGGCTACCACCCACTGAGTCCCTGGAAAATGCGATCAGGATGCGCAAACAACTCTTTCAGGACATGCTGCCCGAACAATATTCAGGCCTGCCCGACGAAGACTAGGTCACACCGAGCAAAGATGAAAGTTTCTGAAACGGCGACTTCTGATTGGACAACAGCAGCCGAGAATACATCTAACGCAGTAACAGGCAAGAACGAATATGACTGATACAGCGCCAAATGGCGGCCTCTGATTGGACAAGAGTCTTCTTGAATTGTAAACATACCCAACGCGGCTCCCCCAGCGTGGGTATGATGTACTGGAGAGAGAATAAACCATATGAATAAAAACATGTTTTTATTGTTGTTCTCTCATCTCTCATCCTTGATGTTGTTGTTTTTTTCATCTGTGTATATCATGGCGCCAAGCCGTTGTGTTAGGGCGTTAAGGCGTAACGACGGGCGTTAAGGCGTAATGACGGAAGCTCGGAGCTCGGGGATGGAGTAGTCGGGAGCTCGGAGCTCGGAGCTCGGGGATAAGGCAGGCGGGAGCTCGGAGCTCGGAGCTCGGGGCTCGGGGCCCCAAAACTGTTGCTTTCTATACTACACCAAATCCCCACCTTACCTCTCTCAGCAGGTCCCGATAAGCCAGAGACCGATATTAGCCCTTTGGGACAAGGTTGATATGAGTTTTCCCCTATTGTAGGAGTAAAGTCCGTGTTCCGCTTTTTTATATTTTCGGGGGCAAATCCTCAATTTACATGCACTCACTCCCCCACCCTACCTCTCTCAGCAGGCCCTGATAAGCCCGGGGGACCGATATTCGAACTTTTGGACAAGGTTGATAGGAGTTTTCCCCTGTTCCGCTTTTTATATTTTCGGGACAAATTCTCAATTTACATGCACCCACTCCCCCATCCTACCCGGTCGGCAGGCTCCGATAAGCCCCACTAGACGTGGTTGATAGGAGTTTTCCCCTATTTTAGGGGTAAAGTCCATGTTCCGCTTTTTATATTTTCGGGGACAAATCCTGAATTTACATGCATCCACTCCCCCACCCTACCTCTCTCAGCAGGCCCCGATAAGCCCGGGGTACCGATATTGGACCTTTTGGATAGGGTTGATAGGAGTTTTCCCATTATTGTAGGGGTAAAGTCCGTGTTCCACTTTTTATATTTTCGGGACAAATCCTAATTTTACCTTCACCCACTCCAGGCAGAACCCGATAAGGCTGGGGACCGATATTAGCCCTTTGGGATAGGGTTGATAGGGGTTTTCCCCTATTGTAGGGGTAAAGTCCGTGTTCCGCTTTTTATATTTTCGAGACAAATCCTCATTTTACATACACCCACCCATGACTTGCAAAATCCTTCCGTAGGGACCCCAAGTCCCCGACTCAAATGAATGGACGGCATACAAGTCAGTACATGCATTCCTAATCACGTGACCGCCGCATGATGGGAAAAACTCAGATACAAGTCACTACATGCATTCCATATGGTCCTGGAGGAGCGCTTGACTTTGATACCTCACTCGACCCAATCGGTCCATGCAGCGTATTTGAAGTCTGGGGAATACATTCTGTCCGCGGAGGCAGACCGCATCACCGCCAGACCACATCACTGCGGAGGAATACATGCCCCATGCACTTGCCCATCACGTGACCTCCACATGATCTCCACATGAGACGGCGCACTCTTTTGCCGGTTTTTACCGGTACTATAATGCACTTGACCTCGACGCCAGATTCTTATGCGCTGAAATACGTGCTGTACTACAACCTCCCCACAGCGCATGCTCCATTTCGCAGGCTCCAATAACATCCCTGCCTCCAATAGCGGAAGTTGACCTTTACTACGTTGCTATGACGTATAGGGGAGACCAACCAACGCACGGTTCAGTTTGAATCCGACCAAACAACTCCTTTAGTGTTGCACATGAGCGAACTACTTTTCATATGCTCTGTCCAGATAAACAGGGAAAATTATCTCCAGATAATTCTTTTTAACGCTAGGTCAACGGAGGTATTATGCAGACTTGAAAAGTAATCAAAATTTTCGTTAAACATCTATTTTACTATATATGATGTCACTTCCGGCGATGTGCGCGAAGGCCCCGAATCCGGTCCAAAAATCTGACTGGTGGCTGGGGTGTTATTAGACCCCCAGCGAGGTGGTTGGCTGTACTAGTGTACCAGTACTGTTATAATTCGTAACCCCGTGGTCACGTGGGTTTGCTGTAAATTCATGGCCATATTATTATCCATAAAAAAAAGACTTGACGGCTAGAATAAAAGTAAAGATATTTCTTTCTTTTTAAAATTAATTTCGCGTGATAATTTATTTCCTGACAAACTGACAATTTATACCTCTGATAAATCAATCTAAGCTCGGCCCATTTATCAATGGGATAGTGGATGACAGACGGCTGGTTTACTTGTATATGAAGCTACCTGAAAACTGCCAAGAGATTCTTTTTATCGAGCAGCTGATCTTTTTAGTCGGGTGAAAGAATACTGTATCTTAGGTTATTTGAGAGAAATCGGTTTTTGCATAAGTTTTAATGTATGTGCATGTTATTTGGTCCTGAAGCCTGATGACGTAGGCCCCCTACATAAATGACAGGTGAGCAGTGTTATACAATTCAATTAGCCGGTCACCTCCTTAGTGTAACATGACATCAACTTAATTGCCAGCACGAGGTCCCTGAGCTGAGCTGGCACAGTCTGAAGAGCAAGCTTTAATTTGGTGTATCGCGTTACATATAGGCCTTCACGCCTTGCGGGACATGTACTTTGCGTTGACAATGGCAATTTAATTGGTTTCGTGTTACACAATCCATGTTAGATTTCTGGACGAGTGTTCACGTATCATACAGATGAATGGAAATACAATTCATCACGTGACTGAGAAATATATAATACGTCATCAGGTTATGGGACCAATGTTCATTACTTCTGGAGTTGACTTGTTTTTGTTAGAATAGTTAGAATTTTGATTCATCGTCGCTATATAGCTGAAATATTGCTGAACGCGACATTAAACTTTAATTCCCCCCCCCCCTCTGTCTCTCTCCCTCTTCTGCTATCATGCATTTTTAGTATCCCCAGATGGCCCTTTCAAAACACAATGAATCGGGCAATCTATAAAAGCGTAGGAAACTTAATTATGTACATTCTCTTCCTTCGCGTGCAGTAAACCCTGGAGTAAAGTTCATGAGTAGACTATCGATGCTCAAACTTTATTTTTTAAGTTGGCTTACAATACACTTACAATTTGCCCCTACATTTCCATGTGGTCCATGGAGGAACGGGGCGTGGCCAATCTCATTAAAATTAAATCCTATCTGCTCCCCCGTGTGGATATGTCGCTATGCGGATTGGGGAGCATTGATAGGATATCAATTTATTAAGATTGGGGGCATGGCTTGCAAATGTTACCGGTATACAATGTTTGCAATATTTCATTTGCTACATAGTATAGCTTATGGTTACAATCTAGAATACCGTTATCATGTAAATAAATTTCTTCACAAAGTAACAATAATGCTGCAAAGAAGTATTCATTGGAAATAGCTAACGTAAGCCCGGGAAAAACATAATTTGACACAATGTTACAAATTGTATGTAGCTTTTGAAGCTGGAAACAGAAACAGGATTTATATCAAGAGAAGAGAGGATATTTCTTCTGAAATTCAATTCGTGCTCAAATAAAATTTTAAAATTGCTATGCTCAGCTTCCTATTGTATCTACCATGTTTACTGATAACCAACACATGGTTAATATCCCGAACTTGCTGAGCGTTCGACCTCTCAAGTTTTTCGGCTTTAATGCAAATGAGAATAATTTACAGGTGCCTGACATCCACAAACAAGCCAGACCTGGATGGAGTTATTTCCCTTTACCGGTATCAAATGTCAGAATAAGTACTCTCAAATCCGATGGGATATTCATAATAAAAAGAGGATAGACGGTACGCAGACAAAAAGATGAAACAAGTAATGTAAATAAAATTGATCTATCTGAGTGTTGAACCCATGATGAACTATTGTCAGTAACGTGCAAGTTTAGTGAAAGAGGTTATCAGAGACTTCTCGCTGTTATTGTTGGTACGTACCCTCCCTCACATTGCAGTAGACCGGGTGCATCTTTTTGCAGCTAAACTACTTTGAGTGTGTAAACAAGGAAACCTATATTGAATAAATTATAAAGGACAAGATCTGGAGTTGAAAACTGCCACATATCCCCAGATGGCCTGGGCGTGCACCTTTTACATGCGTTTCAGACGCTGGGCGGCGCCACCGTCTCGTAACTTCAACTTTGGAACTGGGAGTTCATTGATCACTGTTGAACATGTGAAGTATACAGAAAGACGGGTGTTTGTGGGTATGTTAAACATTTTACTAGTTACTAGCCATCGTTGTCTTTAGTACTGCATTCTTATCTTTCTGACATTACAGAGCAACAGATATGCACAGTCTAAATTTATGCACAGAGTGATCGTTCAATACTTTTTGAGAACTTCTTCAAATGTCTCAGACATGCAGTGGGTCGCCTCATCATATTTCAAGTTGAAATTTTTGTAGCAATGTCTTTACCAGTGTTTACTCCCCCACACGACCTTTCTCGTTTTACCGGCTCCGTAAATTACTCCATTTAGCACGATTAACTCCAGATCTCTCAGTCTCCTGTATAAATTCTTTTTACATCTTTTATTGCAGAGTGCATTTATAGTGAATTTGGGAGCCTGAAAGACCACGTTGTAGTGGTTTGAAGGCGAGGTGCGTGTGTTTGGGATACGGTACCAGCAGGGCCAGTGACTTTATGTACAGTATATGGTGTTGTGATCTGATGGCTGCTCAACTTAGTGACTGGTCCAAGTGCCTCGGTGGATTATAGCAGTGAATTAAAATTTCAAATTTTAAATATTGTGCTTCCCAGCAAGGATTTTAACCATGAAGATGATTGGGAGAATATTATTAGCTATTACTTGTATTAATGGTAAGTATTAATTATTATTACAATACTTGTACTTTCAATCTTCAATTAAACATTAATACTTGATGGGATCCTTCTCGTCTCTTTGGGACAAATTGGCTGTTACAGGACATGACAAGGCACGACTTCATTACAATTGACACACATGCATCATCTTCTGTCACACATTGTACCATTTGCTGTTACTCGTTATCAGCGGTTACACAATATATCTTGGTATGTTGTCACATCATAATCTGCTGTTGCACATGATATCGTACCGGTAGCTCTGCTGTCACAAAATACAATCTAAGTATCATTTATTACAATCTGCTGTCATGCATTATAATTTGCTGTCACATTGATCTTTGCAGATTTTTGTGATCATCTATATGGTATATTGTATGCATGACATTAGATTTGCTGTGTGACATTGGACTCTGATGACAGCAGATTGTAATTTGTGACACCTGACAGCAAATGATGTTTTACGATCGATTGCATCAGATTATCATGCCGCATAGCGGATTATGACAACAGCAGATGATAATTTGACTATATTAATTACGGCAGATTTGCATTGTGTTGTTTAAGGTTGTAATGTGTGACGAAATCATGATGTGCACAGACAATGGGGATGTTTGACAGAAGATTACATTGTGTGACAGGAGATTGCATCGTGTGACAGCAGATCACATTGTGTGACAGCAGATTGCATTGTCTGACAGCAGATTGCATTGTGTGACAGCAGATTACATTGTGTGACAGCAGATTGCATTGTGTGACAGCAGATCGCATTGTGTGACAGCAGATTACATTGTGTGACAGCAGATTACATTGTGTGACAGCAAACCGCATTGTGTGACAGCAGATCAGATTGTGTGACAGCAGATTGCATTGTCTGACAGCAGATTGCATTGTCTGACAGCAGATTGCATTGTCTGACAGCAGATTGCATTGTGTGACAGGAAATTGCATTGTGTGACAGCAGCTTACATTGTGTGACAGCAGATTGCATTGTCTGACAGCAGATTGCATTGTCTGACAGCAGATTGCATTGTGTGACAGCGAATGAAATTATCAGATTGTAATACTGATAGCAGATTACCGTGATGGACGATTGGAATGTTTGACAGTGTTACATCATGTGACAATGGATGAACGAAAATAGCAGATTGCAATACTGCGACAGCTCAAATTATTATGTGTGACGGCAGATTGCACTGTGTGACAGCAGATCAAGTAAAGTGTGTGTGTATCAAGCTGGCGGAGAGGGTGAAAGTAAAGTATCACACTTGTGTGAAATGGTAGGGCACTGGGACAAGAGAAGGATAATGAACAATGTTAAACATAGGGTATTAGGTGAGAGAAACTTGAGGGGAATGATGGGAGAGTAGCATTGATGTTGGTTGTTGAGACGAATCGTGCGTAGGGCGGGACAGGGGTAATGGGTTGTAGGGTGTGTTTGCATGACCACTTACACATCACACTGTAATGGAGGGCCCAAGTAGATCTACATCCATCCAGCAGTAGAAGAAGTCATATATATTGTCCTGTACAGCAGAATGTAAGATATGTGTCAAGGTTTATCACCACCAACAGATGTGCAAAAAAATAAAAATAATAAAAATTGAATTATCCCACTGAGAAGAGGATTCATGCACCATTGGTCTGTCATTGTGCATTGCTTACTCTGGAGATGCAGAGACTGAGGTTTGACCTAGGTATTGAGCAAATCCTGATTTTCTTCAAGTGGTCCACAAGTACTACACAGTTCCCTAGCACTATGGACTGATGGGTGTATAATAATGTAGTTTTAGTCCAGCATTTTCCCAGGCCCACTTCATATATTCTCAGCACTGTGAGACTAGGACAGGCTGAATCATTAGCCTTCAGGCCTGTATAAGCTTACAGGGTAGGATAGGTTTTATTGCAGAGAGATGCTGTTCTGGACTTCCAGAGTGAAATTAAAACTAGTACAGTGTGTTGAACTGTAGTTACATACATGTACATGTACAGCTGACTTTGCCACATGTGATATTTATACTGTCTCCAGAAAATCCACAAGTTTTTGCAGCTGGTTTAATTACAAAGATAAATGTTTGCTAGTTGTAGGTACTTGCTGGTGACACATTTGTATATTTTACATGGATGGGTAGATGGATGCAATCTTAATAAATTAATATCCTATCAATGCTCTCCAATCGTACATGTAGATATAGGATCTTACGTATTTCAATTGAATTTGGTGTTCTGAGCGCCCATACCATGGATATTTAATAGCATGATGACATCATGGTCGCATCTGGACTCATCCATTTGTCTTCGGGGAGGGGAGATAGGTTCACTGTGTCCATTTACCCCAATGTTTACATCAAAGATCAGTCCATATATCTACCCCGTCTTATGGCGCCACAATGTCGGGACCGCGGCAACATGAAAAGACCCCCGCCAGCGAGCCGGCTAATTCGACTGAGCCAACCAAAAATTCTTTGTCCCCAATGTTCCCTTCAAAGCACTATGAAGTGTTCTCGGGATTGGTTAACACGCGAGTTGTTGCTAGCCTGTTAGATCCTACAAGTGACATATCCAAATGGGGAGCAGATAGGATTTAATTTTAGATTGAGATGGATGTAAATGGGTACTCCATTGCACTGCGAATACCGGTACCCCATGCAACTGGTTTCCCTCAACCTGCCCTACACATGAGCCCTCTCATCAGTGTTGCAAAGGTGTACTCTCAACATTTCTATTACATGTAAAACAATATCTACTTCTCTTTTCCACAATTGACAAAATACCAGCCGCTTGTATTCTTCTTCTGTCTGACTGATCTTGATATCATGCAGGGTAAAAACTAGCTCCATGGTTTCAGACCAATTTCGTACACGAGACTCGCAGGCCCGCAAAACCAGAGTTTTGGGGGGTGTGGACGGTGGTCAGGGGTCGAAATTTACACCTGTCTACCTGTCTCTGACAGGTAATTTTTTAAAGAGACAGGTAGAGAAATAAAGTACCTGTCTCTATTGACAGGTAGCCAATAATTTTGTTTTGGTGTTCAAAATATATCTTCAACAAAATTCATTCAAAACACCTGCTAATAAGTGCAAGTAAACAAGGTGTCATTAATTTATTAGTGTCTTGCAACATCTAACTTTGTCATTAATCTCGAGTTACATGTAAGTGACAATTTCAACGATAGCATGTTCAGGTAATTCTTAAAGGTGACAGGTAAACATTTTGGTCACCTGTCTCGTGTGACAGGTAAATTATTTTGAATATTTCAACCCCTGGTGGTATTACGGTGAAGTGTCGAAATATGGGGTCTCTATATATAACCCCATGCTTTATATAAATCTACAACAAGCATGGGGTTATACAATGTATATAGAGACCCACCGTAATACCACCGTTCACACACCCCAAAAACTCTTGTTTTGCGGGCCTGTGATGAGACTACAGCTTAGTCTTCATCCTTAATAAAATCAAAGGCCATCGCTCCCCAAAACGACAATTGTGGATTTCACTATTTTAAACGCAGATGCTGCAGATGATCAATTTCCCCTATTCATGTCTAATGACATCTTCTCTAGCCAAATCGACGTACATCACGTTGCTCTGTACATTGCCTTGGCATACTTCTCTAGTCCAGTTGAAACGTGAATCCTCATCGATGAGTGGAATGCAGAGACGGCTTGCTGCATCCAATCAGAATGCGCGTTACGTACGGGTAGCAGTTGATTACCTGTATGGAGGTCCCCACTAAGAACGAGCTGTGTCGAATGTGTGGGGAAATTATGCCGCAAAAAAAACAGGAGAAGCATTTTCACGGCCACTTTCGGTGTTCTGATCAGTTGAATCAGCTTTTGGGACGAGCTGCACGGTCGAACGATAACGAATCGCCTTGCGAGTGTGGTCGACTTGAAATTGAAGGGGAACAACTCCTGGAGGCAAAAAGTCGCTCACCGTTAAAACTTCCGCTAGGTGGCGCAGAGCAGTACTCCTCTGCCACCAGCCAAGAATGTCAAGGCAGCGTAGAGAGCTTCGCGATGTAGTTGACTTGGCTGGTGAAGATGGTCTAATGACTACAAACCACAAAACTTTCAGTTCACACAACTTGGCAATCTGTTAAATTCACAAGCTACAAATATGAATGAACATGTATATGTTGTCAGGAAATCCGAAATATTAAATGATAGGAAATAGTTAATTTATGAATACAGTTTCTGATGCAGTCCAGATGCTCTGTGACATTCTTACAGTATCGTGTTGATCCACTGATAAGCTTGGCATAATGCAGAAGCAAAGTAACTCCGAATAAACTTAATAAACGCATGGTGACAGTCTCAATATTTCGACAAAATTTTATTTGTCATCTTCAGGATGTGATTTAACAGCAGTTACATGCTCTTATATACAAAAACGACTAACAAAGACTGAAATGGTTAGATACACAAAATTTGAGGGCAATAGCCAATCAGATAATATGTGAACATAACAACTTAGGTAAACATGAGTGGCAAATAGGCATGGCAAGGAATACACATAGGCCTGGCAATACACAATCGAAATGGCAATAGTTTGATAAAGATTAATAGTGACTGGTGGTGATTTATTGAGGTGTGTGAATGTGTATAGAGTGGCAGCAGAAATGTCAATCAGGGGAATAAACACAAGTGAAACAGAGATTAGAAAAAAAATAATATATGTATTAAGTTGATTAGAGAAACGTAACAAAGGTACATGTATGGAGGATTGAAATCGGAAATAAAATATAGAGAATTAGATAGTTACAGAACGGGAAATGCTAAATTATATTAGGCTATTAATTAACAAGACAAGGAATACACACACCACAGAAATGCTGGATGATTGTATTATCTTAGGGACCGTATCCATCCAACGTTCGTTTGCTAGACGTTTTAAACGATGAAAAAAAACGTCGATGCAAACGATGGGTGTATGAGTTGATCGTTTTTTAAAAAACGCCGGTCAGATAAAGACGATCGCCGGAAATCTCCGGCAACCTACGGTAAGGGTGCCGGTCGTCTTTTCACACCTCGAACAAAGGTGCAGACGTTTTCTAGCAAACGATTGAAAGTCTCCTGGCAAACGATCGGCTCGAAAGTAGTCCCGCTTTACAGACGCAAAAACAACAACAACGGCTGTGTCGCTTGAGGCCGTGAAAAACGGATTATGAGAACGGAACACAAATTAATGTTGTTTTTTTTCTCCAGATTTTTGCCATACGTGTGCTGCTTGACTATATCTTAGAATCGGTTACGGTGTAATTCGTTAATAAACAAAATATTATGGAACCATGATATCGTTTTATGAACGTGCGATTCGAATCTTATGTATTTTGCAGAATACGGGCTTTGCGCATTTTGGAAGGCGGCTTCAAAAAAGTCAGTTCTAGATTACCATTTGATTTGATTTGATTTTTATTTCACCATGCATAACAATAATGTTTAGTAAACAAAATATAATAGTGGCGGGATGAAAACCCCGAGGGGTTTGTTTTATCCCAAAATAATTATTATATTTACAAAGATGATAATATGCGGTAAACTCTATCATAGTGAGACAAAAACACAAATTTAATTTCCAACTTCCACAGACGGCAAACAGAATAGATGTCTAATTATGTTCCAGGAATAAATACGATTATATCCTCGATTTGAATAATGAGAGCGAAACGTGAGATTTTAACTGAGAGGGTAAATTGTTCCATATTTTGGGACCCTTTATTTTAGTACTATAAGTCAGAGTAGTAAAAATCGCGATATAAATTTAATTTAGCCTGTCTAGTTGGGTACCTGTGGACAACAGATAATTTTGAAAAATATGATCTGAAAGTGTTTGGAATTAGGTCTGTATGATTGAAAAATTTGTCAACAAAAATTAACACCTGGTAGTCGTTTATTTGTTTTATGGACAATATTTGTAATTTTTGGAATGAGATGATCATAGTTTTACTTTAACAATTATTATTACGTTTGATTACAGATAAATGTCGAGTGAAACATTAGAATCTAATGCGTATATTTTTTCTCTTTCAGGACGATGCGTAAACGCAGAAATTTACAAGACATTCACCATAGATAACGGTTTTCTAATGGTGTAACTCATAATTTTGTTTTTGTTCAATTTGCGCTTTTGAAGCGCGCCTTGTTTGGTAAGCTTTTAAAGTTACATCTGCAGATATCTATACGTGATGAGTACTCTATTCATCTGAAGTTTGTAATTTCGATAGAAGTCGGATACCCCTGGTTGTACATTTACAACTTTTAGAGCAACGCCGCATGACATTTTCATACAGAGAGATTATTTTGTCACTTGGTATCGTCGATCCAGTTATGAGAGATCGTGTATGTAATTAACAAGAATTAACTAGTCTTGTTTCGCCGTTGGGATTCGAGTGGGTAATCAAAATAACCATTGTTTATTACTTCTTAATTTGCTATGGGCTGTATCCCACCGTGTTAATTCCTCAATTTCTCACATGTCATTTATTACTCTTCATAGCGCATATTTGTTGATCTCTCTTTGTTATTGGTTTAAACAATATTTTATTCCAACAATGCAATGCATACGATCAGTAATAAAATTTATGTGAACTTACCTTGATTTCCTGTATGTTGTTCCATAGTGAATGAAGTATCGGTTGTGGTGAGAAACAAATAAGCTGGATGTGAAAGACGATGTGTATAGTACTAAAGATGAGATCATATATGTCCAACCTTCCAGAAATGCACTTAAATATATTTTTCATGGAACAAAACTGCATGGCTTATTTAGAGCCCGGAGTGATCAATTAAAACTGTCCCGGAAATGTGCAACTGTGAATAAACAAAAAGTATAAAATCAAAGACACTTGTTGCCTTTTATTTAATAATGTCTTTGAAATGAACAATCCCTTCAGCGATACTTCCCGTGAACGTCCATTTATTTGAATTATGGTAGTAATAAAGCAAATGCCCGTGGATGCCGCCTCCGGAAGTAACTCTTGCGTCCTTCGTGGCTCGAAAGTCAAGCTGTGTGTAGACCAATAGAACAGACAAAAAAGCTGATCACTTTACTATTATTATGGCTAGACAATAAATTGACAGCTTGGCAATATTGTTTACTAATCAAGCAGGATTCTTACCTATATGCTCACCGGAAATTAGTTTCTTCCACGTATAGTCCTGCTGGATAGGGATATGGGACTTTCTTGCACAATCATATGTTTATTGGTTAGAATCTTACAACAAAACATAAACATAACGAAGAAATATGTGGATATGCGAATAATATTATCCGGAGAAAAGGCGGTCATTCCTCTAGTTTCAATATGTCCATGGAGCAAACAAACCTGCAATGTAGAATAAAAGTGCGTTAAGTTGACCATAATAAATAAAACACCGATAATCAAATATTTGGATCTGTTTCGATAAAGTCTCAAATAAAAGATTGGTTGTCAAAAAATACATCTGTCTCAGCGCATTGCCGAGAAATTCCCTTCAATCTAAAACATTAAAAATGCTTGAATGAAGACTCAATGGAAATTCACACCTCCACTTTCTCTCAAGTAGCGATGTTCAAATATCAGGGTCACCAAATATTCTCCCGTGACAATTCTTTTTCATGGCACCCATCAAAGTATAGCTCTAGAAACTTTCTGGATAATTTTAATGTATTCGACTTGTGAATTGAAGGATCGTGAATATAGCGTTTTCCTCTCTGATCTGGTATATCGCCATGAACGTTTCGACAGACACGTGTTCTACACCGGTCTTTATTTTCCCGCCATGCGGGAGCAGTCCTGTGTCGACTTTTCTATGCTGGGGATAAACCGCAGTCGAAATGGAAGGCCACGTGCGTGTACGCGTGTGCTCCTTGACCGTACACAAGCTGGGGGGTTTTTTCAGACAGACCCGTAGAATAAATTGCGATATTTCTAAAATATTAAAGCTAAACGCGCGTGTTGATTTTCCCTATGGACTGCAATACAGTACACAGGCCAAATAACATATTAGAAACCTTTCCATTTTTTGGTTTATTTAACGTGAAACAGGGTCGATTTGCCGAGAATTTTCGGCGATATACCGACATTAGTTGTTTTTTTTATCAATTTCCTTGAAAACGCATTCATAAAATAAAATATTTAAATACATTTTTTATCTCGAGTATTATAGGATCATGAAAATATAAATATCATTTCTGTCTCTTCAGCTCTTTTCATGTTATATTTATTGGGAAAAGTGTAACACGATTTGCCAGTGAGGTATTAAAACGTGCTCTGAAGTGGGCGAATTTCAGTGGAATTCCCCGCAAATCGTGTTACACGTTTTCCGGTAAACATTACAAGAAAACCGCTGAAGATACAAAAATCATATAATAGTTTCATGGTCCCATAATACTCGCGATGAAAAATATTTATTTAGATTTCTATTGCATCCATGCGTTTTCAAGGAAAGGGATCAAAACCTAGTGTCGGCATTATCGCGAAAATTTCCAGGCGAATCAACACCATTTTTCCACGGTAGACTTCCGTATCGCCCTGAATAACAAGGAAATATTTATCAACCTAAATATTTTTGAAACGGGTATTTCTTTAAGTTAAATAATAACTGAACATAATTCAGATCAGTAAGATATCGGCAGAGTTATCTGTTGATTACCTTTTCCGGCCTATTCAAAGAATTTTTTTTACACCGTGCATACATGGGGAGGGTGTTATTAAACCATTCAGTTTTATTTGCGTACGTGACACTTCCATTATCACAGCTAGATGGTTGTCATTTTCATAGAAAATTTTTGCACACAAACAGCGACTTCTCGTAATCAAACCTTTAAAACAAACGCGGAAGGCGATTAAAGTGTAATTTATTTCCCCTGTGTTAAACCCGTTTTCACATTCGCTGATAGCGCTATATTTTGTTACACATGTGCGCAGTTGAGAGCTAAGGCACGGCCTGTTCACCCAGTGTGTATTTATGCGCAGCTTAACACGTGCGATCGTCTTTTGTCAGTGTCTTCCAAACGACGACGTTTTCTTCCGAACGACAGCGGTACCTTCGGCCGTCTCCGGTGATGGTTTTTTTGATCGTTTGCTACACAAAAAAAACGATGGTGCAAACGATGGGTGTAGTAGCTGAGCGTTTTTTTCCATCGTTTAAAACGTCTCAACAGCAAACGCTGGTTGGATACCGTCCCTTATCTAAACAGTGATTGATGGAATAAAAAATATATATAAAAAAAACAAAACATTGAAATTGGCAACAAAATACCAAAATAATAAACAGTAGTCTACCTGAATAACTGTAGCTCTTTCGAAGCTTTTACACCACTGTTAAGTTTAGGATTTGATCGCCGAATAGCTAGGGCTTCCTTAAATAACAAGACATTCCAGTGATCCGCGGAGTCAATAACTTTAGTGTTAGACAATAAGACTGAGGACAATGGGCAATATGGAATACCTTCTACATGTAGTCTATTCGGTAAATCTAGTAGGTCTTTAATATGTTGGAAGTGCTCACAACTGAACAAATGAGAATGGATTTCGCTGTTGCCTAAATGTATATTCTTACAGTATATCGCATGCATTTTAGGATACAGTGCGTACATGTGCAATCAACATCATTCTCAGAGAATGGAATTGCATGGTTTTGAATTGATACTTCCTCTGTTTAAAACATAATCTGGGACACGAGAATGTCAATAGGAAAACTTGTGACCATTCCAAGAATTCATCACATGAATGGGCAGGCTCTCATATTGGTAAAGCCAAGCATCAATCCACCTGTAGCTTCTATTGTGGCAGATACATGTAATGTTGTCGAAGGACGGACTTCAATTATAGTGCAAGCCAAATATTCATCGCACCCAAATACAGTTAAGTTCCGAACAAATTCATTATCTGAGTGATGAAAAGAGGCCGAATGGAGCACCTCAATGCATTATCTAGTGGTGCAAATCAGCACTTGCTCGGGGCAACCAAAATCTGCTGAGAGCAAGTGAAATTGAATTTGTACTTGACGGACGTCATGGCAAGTGGATTTTGTTCCAATGAAATCATTGCAGTGTCCAGTCTTTTACCATGACTCCCATGAGCTCTTTCTAATTGTGCATCAGAACCAAATATCTACATGTATCCTCATCATAATATACAATGTATGCCTTAGAGGTGAAGCTTATGATAGAGTAAAACTATGGGGAAGGGAATTTGTAGATACTGGAATCGGAAAATATTGAATATTTTCTTGAGGCATGTCGATATTGTAAAACTACTCATCATGTGAGGGCAACTGAATCTGGATGAACAAGAAGTGTAGTATATATTTTACATATTCTGCTAGTGCAGCAGCTGCTATCAACATCATTTAATTTTAATGGTATGTTTTAGTATATTATGTTACACTTACATTTACAGTATTGTATAACTATCTATGTATCCATAACCTACATGTATAGGTCATACACAGTACATGTACATTTAAGCCTACATTTTTATCTGATTTTAAATATGTGTATGAGGAGGTCTAGAGTGTTCTGTTTGTTCTACCCACACCTCAGTCACTCTTACAACAGTCTAGATTCATTATCTTTTCAATGAAATCTCTACCAGCAGATACATATACACACATGTATACATATCTGTGGTCAGATCAGCCTATCTAAAGTAACCTGTTGACATTCAGCTGATAAACCATGTCCAGGACCTATGTTTGAGGGTTAAGCTTATAGATAAAGGGCTGCAGAGATTTGGCCTGTTTTGGTCATACTTATCATTGAGGTCAAGGGTCATTGGTTGGCCTCTCAAGTGCCTTATGTACACTCCGCCACATGCCTTCCCTGGTCCCCAGTGACCGTTCCTCCCCTCCCCTTAATCTACCTGTGCCACAGGCAGGTCTAGCTATGGTCACATCAAAGGTGCCCCAGTCACACCTTGGTCACTAGTTTCTAGAATGGCAAATGGTTTGTTTGGAGAGGACTTTGTAGAACAAAAAGGTGGGAATTTGGTTTGAGAGACAAGTACTCTCTAAAGGTGTGGCATACCTGGAGCAGGTGTGGGGAGGAATGGCTCCGTTCACAAGTCCAGGAGTGGACCGCAGTGCTGTCTTCATCTTGGCTAGGACATCTTGGTCATCAAGACCGTTTGACCCCTTAATATATGATTGACATGAAGTTTCCAAAATTAAATGAAAATCTACATCCTTGGGTTGTATCCCAGAAACTTGGGTTGCAATTTTATAGTCAAGGATCACCTGATTGACATTGCATTCAGATACATTTTATCCGAAGTTAACCCTAACTGGTCCACTTAAAATATCCTCAACCCTTCCTGGTCCCAATTCTATTCTTGACCATATTTTTTGCTCAACTCGACCTTGTTATAAAGGCACACCGGTTCTCGGCAGGTCACCGAAGTTAAGCAACGTTGTGCTCGGTCAATACTGGAATGGGTGACCATGTGCTGTACTGGCTGCACTGATCAGTATCCAGGATAATAGGAACTGTGGACACTCCCGTGTTCTGGCACATGTGGACACCGTCGTGATATGACTGAAAAATTGTTGAAAACGACGTTAAATCCTACTCACTCGCTTGACCATACCTGACCCAGTTCTTTCCTTGGCCATAACTAGTTTTGTCCTTGAACATACCTGCCCCAATTTCATCCTTAACCATATCTAGCCCATTTCTATCCTTGACCATACCTGACCCAATTCTATCCTTGACTATACCTGATCCAATTCTGTCCTTGACTATACCTGGCCCATTTCCAGCTTTGACCGTACCTGGCCCATTTCTAGCTTTGACCAACCTGGCCCAATTCTATCCTTGAACATACCTGGCCCAATTCTATTCTTGACCATGCCTGGCCCAATTTTATCATTGGTCATACATGTACATGTACCTGATCCAGTTCTATCCCTTAACATATCTGACACAATTATATCCTTGACCATACTTGACCCAGTTCTATCCTTGACCATACCTGATCCAATTCTGCTCTTGAACATATCTGACCCAATTATATCCTCCCCCATACTTGATCTTATTCTGTCCTTGAATGTACCTGGGCTAATTCCATCCTTGGCCATATCTAACGCATTTCCATCCTTGACCATACCTGACCCAATTATATCCTTGACCATACCTGACCCAATTATATCCTTGACAGACCATACCTGACCCAGTTCTATCCTTAACTGACCATACCTGGCCCAGTTCTATCCATGACCATACTTGGCCTGATTTTGTCCTATCATATCTGGCTTGTGATGATTCATTTTGGGAGGTTTAGAATCCCTGAGAAATTTAACATACAATGTGTATTATACATGTATGTACATGAAAAACACAAGGCTATTTGTTGTATAACAACTTTCTTTATTACTCTGGTGCTTGCATCTTCATTTTGTCAAAGCCAATTTCTACGTTCTCACTTCGAACTTCCCTTGATATATATGGCCCCCGCCAATGTTCAAAGAACTTAATAGACACGAGACATCACTGACCTCGAAACCATTTGAATTTCTAAATGTGTCATAGAAGATGGTTCAGGCCTCTTGTTTGTGGGACAGCAGGCGAGTGACAATCACTCGCCTTATTTATTCTCAGGAGTGTGGTTAGCACACCTAAAATCACACCCCTTAAACGAGTCTAGGCGAGTGATGGGTTTTCTCCCTTGACAAGCAATTATGAATATGTGTAAAGTGGCAAGTACAAACTATTACTCGGAATGTATACACCTCAGATTAACACTCTGTCTGTACTTCATTTAGAACAATAAACGTGAACCTTATCACTTTAGGATACTTCATAGCCTATGTCTTGAAAGTTCCACGCCTTGAATGTCAACAGCTGCACAGAACTGCCCTGCATGCCAGGCTGTCCAGCAGAGTTGAACTGTTGAAAATGGGCTCAAAAACACGGCGACTGTCTGGTCGTTGGAATTGATAAATAAATTGAAATAATGGATGATATTTGATGCACGATACATCAATTTGAAACCCTGAACATACATTCAAAACATATTTGGCATTTTACAGCTTTAGAAATATTTAGGATTCGCAATTCGGCAAAAATAGTGTACCGTAAAACTCACGTAAGAAATTTTATCACGTTCAGAAATACTACCGATGGACGGTCTGTTTTACTTCACCTCCACTAAATAACTCGTCTAAATTCTTGTCACAGTATGTATTCCTGGTTACTCGTAGCATAACGAATATTAAATGTTTATTAAACAGTCGCAGTAAATCGGTAAATATCCTTTTGTTTACGCGACTTGTGGCTTCCCTCAGCGAAACCAAGCGCCATACTGACTCCATCGAATTCAGCCACGGCGCATGCATAATTATTTTATGTTAAAGGAAAGGTTCGGGTATGGTAAAGCTATATTTCAACTGAAAGAGCTAGTCAAATGGTATTCAACTGTATTTTTTTTAATTTTTGGAATTTATTTTAACACAGAAATAGTTAACCAAATGCTGTAATACCGTCAAATTTACCAAACTCCAGGAAAGCGCCATTGTATTGTCACGTGACCTATTTTAGCCAATAGGAGTAAAACTATGTAAAACAGTGTGACGTAAGCGGAAGGCAGACATATGGAGGTAGCATTGAGCTGCGTGTGTTAAGATGCAAGTTTGACGGTGTAAAAATTGGCAAGAATTACTTCAAATACTAAATAGCTCATACCATTTTCATTTCTAGTTGCCAGAGCGCGGCTTTCTTCGCTCTCCCAACAGCGAAGACACTCGATCTCTCCCGTAAGCCGTCGATGAGAGCAGCGTGTGCACCGGCACCATACATGTACTAAATTTTCCACGCGGGCTTGTCTTCATTTCGTGGCCTGTCTCGCTTTAGAGCTGCTATCATCCCTGCAGCTCTGATCTCCGTATCTGAGCGTTTCGGCTCGAATTGGTAGCCCTGATAAGACCAAACACAGCTTCCTCGTCGCTTTCACCGCTGGACTCGGAACTGCCGCTCGTCGACATGATTTCACTCAATTTCGACTGAAGACTCCGTGCTTCACGTATATTACCCGAACAGACAGAAGAGTTCCAAGCCTTTTCCCTACGTCATATCCGCCTTCTGGATACGGTACAATGGCGGCACTCTGTCTCTGCGAGTTCGCGGTTTTAAAACGATTAGTACTCCTTCAAAAAAACTTTTTAAAATGAGAAAATATATCTTTTGCATTTAATTTGGTGAGTTGTATTAATATGTATTAAAGGCAACCAATCCCGAACTTTTCCTTTAAATTAATGAGCAGTGGAGCAGTGACCAATCAGGAAGTCGGGTTACGTCAGGTGATCAGCATTTTCGCGGGTTTATTGGGGTTGAATGGAAAGGATTCGAACACATGATTATTTTCACCCAATAAAATCGATGCATTTTTACTACGTGACAAATAAGGTTATGGAAATGAAAGCGGAGTTGTTGCCCTTTAATTTGACATCTTTAACGTGGGGAGTAGCTTCCGGGATTTCGTTGCAGAAGCTTGTAAACAAGGTGCATTTTTACGCATTTCAACAAACTTTTCTGAATAAATGACGCTCTGTTTTACATTTGTAGACGATCTTCACATAACCAAGCATCTTTTTTAGTAATATACACCGAACTCACGTGAAATAATTAATGAAATAATACATTTTAGTTGGAGTAAGCCGTGTCTGGTTTGATTTTTCCACACGTGGCTTTAAACTGTTTCGAAAAACGATCAAACGTCCGATGGTTTGGAAGTCGACAACTTGACAGTCGAGCAACGTGTACACACGAAGTTGACAGGACAAGGGTTAATGGCACACGTAAGTTGGTAACGAATTTGACCTGGGATGTCGTTGTGCACACCGTAGGTCATGGTAAGAATAGGCCTCCACTCCTCGGACAGCTTGTCGTATGAGGCGACTAACTGTGGGGTGCCCGGGTGTGAAAAGGAATAGGACTCCACCCGTGTGGTTCCTCGGGTGTGAAAAGGAATAGGACCCAACGTCATGATAGGACTGAAATATAGTTGAAAGCGACATTAAATCGTATTCACTCACTCACTCACACTACACACAATCAGCATGTAGGTTCTGATTGGTTCATACCTCATTCGTACGAGAAATTTACACCTCGGATTTTGAACACTGAAGGTGGCAGATAAATCAAGGCAGGTTTCGAAGTGGGAACGTAGAAATTGGCTTGATAAAATGAAGATGCCTGGAGATACTTTCAACTTTCTCAAAAAAGACAAAAAATGCTAAGCTGTGGGTATTATTAAGCATTTGTCTCACTTTGAAGCACATATTCTTCTACATGTACCTAATATTATCTTTTCGTAAAATACTGGAGATTGTGTCCCAAACCAGTACCATGGAGTCTGCCCAAACAAATGAGGGTAACAAATAATCCACCTCCCAAACTTCACTAATCCCTGTTTTTTCCTCTGTACAAAACTGACATGTACATGGTTGTGCAGTTCAAATAATACCCCCAAATTGATCTGGATAGAGATTTCTCCAGGGTTATGAACTTGAAGCCTGTTAGGAAATTTGATATCCTGAGCATAGTAAGATGTTCAACTGATAACATTATTAAGCTGCTTAAAGTCAAGATAAGAACATGTGTACTGTGTTACAGTGTTTAAATATACAATTTACACCACACCAAGAAATTCTGGACTAGTATATGTAGTAGAGTGTGGTCAGAGGGTGATTATATGTGGTTTGACAGTGTAATGTTAAGGGTCAACCACTGTGGTCTGTAGAAATGCCACTGAGAAGAAATCCCAGATCCCTTTAAGATATGTGGGTCATACTTACCATGTAGTACTTGACCTTCTGAGCTAGTAAAAATGTTAATTATGGGCCATTGATTCCACACATGAACCTAATCAGTAAAGGCCAATTTTCTCATAGAAATAACTTTGCATGGATGACTATTCCAGGGGTGTTGAAGGGTGTGGGCACAATCCAACAACTGGAAGCAGTGGACGAGGAGCAGCTCCATGCATTGATCTACAGCATTAATACATGTATGCACTCGCTCGTGTTTTATGGAGAGTAACCACTCACTCTCCATCACTCACCTAACTTTGCCTCCAGGAGAGCTATTGGTCACTCTTCTGAGAAATGAACATGCATTTGGGAGTAGTACTGACCGGAGTGAATCACTCTCGCATTACACAATCTAGGCGAGTGATTAACGGCTTTTACAAATTTGACAAACATGAGCTCTAGACTTAATATGTAATAGTGCCAACTTCTCTTTTGTTCCAAAACCCTGTAAGTGTAAGAATCATTAATTGTTTTTGATCAGTGTTTCTTGAATGAAGAAATGCAAGAGAAAGATATATTTAGAAAAAAGTTTGATCACAAATTTCGTAAAATCTTTTGCCTGTAAATGAACACTTGCAGTGTACGATGTACATGTAATAATTCAATCCCCTCACCAAAATCCAATCACCCCCAATTTTGGGGGAAAAATTCAGCAGCGGTTCTAATAAATTTGATCACTCCCTAAAATCATTGAAATAACAAAAGAAATATTGGATTATCTGCATGATTTTAGTCCATTTGTCAACTTCTTGTTCTAATAAATTTGATCACCCCAAAATTTCACCTCCTTTACTTGAATCATTAGAGAAATTACCATAGTCATTTACAAGAGAGTAAACACAATGCCACTTCTCTGAATTCCAATTTAACATGAACAATATGTTACATGAACTGAAAATCTTATTCTAGTTGGGAGAGAGAGAGAGAGAGAGAGAATTACGGTTTAACCTTCTCAGACACTGACTTTTGAAAATTGCAGGCGAGCTAGAAATGGTGTACCTGAATTTGGTAAGGGGAGCCATAGAGGAGCTTTAAATAGCTCTCCTAAAATTATTAAGGCGAGTGTATTTGTCAAGCTCTTTAGCCGATTGCCCACGAAGATGGAGGTCTGTATAAAGTTTGTCGCTGTGTTTGGCGCACATCGTGCACCAAACTAGGGCCACTTTACCGTCATCGGTTGACTGGAATCGAATTAAGCCACCAGTATTCCACTTCATTATCATACTGACGTTAACAGTTCTTTTAGATTCCTTCTCCATGATTAATGGAACATCGTCGCGACCTCACAAAATTTGAGAAAGTTCAAAAGTTGCTGTACGCTCGCTGTAAGATAGGATTCGGGAGGAAAAACTGCATGAACAAAACCATCATAGAGGGATGCGGGAAGAGATGAGTATCTGCATTGGTCACTGCTAGCTTGCCATTTTCCTGTGAGCCAATCAAATTGGCTGATAAATATGACTCTCGGTTTCAACTTCATGTCTCTCGATTTCAACTTCCTGTCTCTGTTTCCCCTGCGCAAACGACACAGTTTGCGGTTCTCGGCATCGGCTATTTGAGGATTTTGACAACAGCGGACATAATAAATAAACTGCAAAGGTATTTTTAAAACGAGGTGCGCGGAATTTAGCGTACCTTATTTTGAATTTAGGCGCGTCATGGTGCACGCCTCAAAAGACAGTGTCTGCCTTCTAGCTGGGACAATATACAATTACTTTCGCATGATACCAAGTAATTTTGATAATCCAATATTGCATCTACACATGTAGGAAATGATTTAAATTTTCTTTTATAGGCCAGTGCATGTAGACTGTGAAGAAATTGTATTTGTTGTGTAGGCATACCTGTGTGGAGTATTTAAACACTAAATCATAGACTGCCTGTGTGGGTATAAATTATTGCCCCCTTACTTTTTGTCCAGTTTTCATTTATATCCACTGTATACTGACACATTCATCATATAGCTGTCAAAAGGCTCATAAATAGTTCAGTTTTGAGGGTCTGAAATACTCCCTGCCATTAACACCACAAAGCCCTGTACATGTCAATAACTGGCCTTGTTTGATGTTGGAATAGTTTCTGGCTTTTGCCAAACCATTGAACCGTTGACTGCTGAAAGGATGGTGGAATCAAGAGGAATTTAGTCAAGAGGGTTTCGCTGGATGGAACAACTGTATGTAAATTGATATTTACCAACTGCAGTTTGAAGGCTCTACACCATATAAATGATTCATTTTTGGTAGTATGAATGGTAGGTTTCCTTTGAAAAAATTTTACCTGGTTTTTGTGTGTACATGTATGTATATGTCAGCATTTGGACTGTCAGAGTACTTGACTGATGGGTCAACAAAGATCAGATACCCATCAATAATAGTTTGAATACCAGGGGCTAGATCATTAACTTGACCCATCCACTCTAATAGTATATCCATGTACATGGGAGGTCCTGGGTTTTTCTAGTCCTATGATTCAGCCATCCATGCAAGTCCCAGCATAAAATGGTGATTTTAGTGTAATTCCATCATTCTGAGCTAATTGTTTACTGTCACGACCCACTGGGCCCCTATTTTTTTCACTGGTAAATACTGTTTTTTTTCCTTTTTATTTCTGCAAAATTTGTTTTTTTGTATGTGACAAGATTTGTGAGTCTATCTGTATGTACCCTGGGTCAGTGTCATCTTGACCATTGATCTCATTGAATTCAGCTTATTCATAAAGTTCGATTAGGACTGTTAATGAACATTCAACATTATCAGATCAATCATGAATAAAATATGGGAATGTACATGTAAGCTAGGCGCAATTGATTGTCTGAGGCAAAAGATCATCATATATGTAAATCTTTGTCAGTTTTTTTTTTAATGATGTTGTACATGTACATGTTTGTATTTCTTCACTGACATGTATGTACACGCATACATTGTCTTCTTTCTACCTGGGTGGCATACCTCATACTTTGGATAGAGTAGACCGATGAAAACTTCCACACTGTGAAGTCAAGAAATCTTTGTTATTAAGTTAACTCAATAAGAAGGAATACATGAGTGTATCATGTACATTTACTCTTTGATAGATTAATAACTATAAAAAACTAGACTGTTATTAATGAAATATCATGGAGAAAATTTTGGTAGCAGATTATGTCCTGTATGTATACAATTATAATTATAAAAACTGTGGGCGTTTTTCTATAATTCTTACGCCAGAAACCTTCACATTGATGACCTTCATTAATGATTCATTGAGAGTCATCATAATTGTAGTTTAATTCAGTCTTCTATATTTCTATGTTGTCTGCTAGTAAAACAATCATAAACTTGAGCCTGGAGGTGGAAATGAATGTATTTGATCTCTTGAACTGTGGTGGATTAATTTTCCTAAGCTGGCTAATGAATTCTCCTCGCAATAATTATTTCATACATGAACAGTGCATCAGTCCTACTCCTTCATAATAGCACATTGTTCCCAAGATTTAAATCTGCTTGCAATTTAAATTAAAGTACCGCTGCAAGCGCACTGTGATAGTCTTGCTCTGACTGCATGTTTGTGGTTGCATCTGCCAGACAGCACTTCGATGAGATATGAGGTCTGATGGACATGCTTCAGAGAACAAGGCCCTGGGGTAAAACTAACACCTGTTCATTCACTGATCAATCTCTTCTGTAGGGATAAGCCTCCAGGGATCATCTGTATGTTCATGGTTCATTGATTTAACTGCCATATTAATAGGTATTCATGTGTTTATTAACCCTTTCACCGATTAAACCCGGTGTACGGGGATAACGAGAGTGCCACCCGTACGACCATCCCCGGTTGATCGGGTTAGCTTTAAACCTGTTGGCCATCACGATGGGTACAGCACTTTTATTTTTTTGCATTCGTTTTAACGGAAACCTATCAAACACTGTATACTTCTGGAAAGCCGAAACCCTGATCAATTTGATTCTCGAAATTGTTTGCTTGTTTGAAAAATAAATAAAACAAATTTAGATGTTGAACGAAAAAAATCGGAATGAAAAATGCATTTTCCCCCACATACCGTGTGACGGGCATCTCGGCAGCGAGCCGCAAAAATGGAAAAAATCATCGAAAACCTCATCCTAACTCCTGTATTTTTTATGTTACATGACTGGTAAAGCGTGGTGAATATTCCCCAGACGACTGAAACTGCCAACGACGACCGGCAAAGTTTATTTCCATATTTTTACGAGTCTTGATCCGCAAAGTTTGTCGAACACATTTCAAAATGTCGGCAGCAAGCTGCGTTATTGAGCCGACGAGCCAATCGGTATGCGTAATTTTGCCCACATGACCTCTAGCAGCCAACAGATTTGAGACGAGCGTAGACAGTGGCTGGAAGGATGGAATGACATCATTTTATAATCCAATCGTATCCTCCGTTTTATTTTGCCATCCATTCAAGGTTATTTCCTGTCTAGAAAGGTGAAAGGTCGCTCTTTCCAACGAGAGGTCAAACATGAAAATTGACCGAGTAAAACTCGAGAAAAACGCTGTCAAATGCGGTCGAAAAAAGACGATTTCTCCGTTGGATTTTGATGTTTTTGAGTCGAGAAAGCCGGGGAAAGCGCATTCTCTCGCAGTAAAACCTAATTTTGTATGCTATTTTATTTATTTTGCTATAAAACTAGAGCAAATAACACTGGAGTGTGTCTTGTGGAGACAGGTTTCTTATGTTTTTCTGCAAATCTCGGACGCAAACGCAATTTCTAGCATTCCAAAGACAACATATACAAATTTTAACAGTTCTCAGGGAATTGATCGTCAGCAGGTCACTTTTGTCAGGGGAAATAATCGGTGAAAGGGTTAAACTGAGTGACCTGTGGTGAAGTGCTGTGAATACATACATCCTTCATATAATAAGACATTAATTTGCACAACATTGAACAAATATCAGCCATTTATCTCTATATGCAGCTCTGCTCTGAAATGACTTAAAATGTTGACTGAAATCTTTGTAGGTTATCGTATTGGGTACCAATCTAATTAAAATTAAACCTATCTGCTCCCCATTTGGATATTTCGCTTGTAGGATCTAACAGGCTTGCAGTAACTCGCGTGTTAACCAATCCCGAGTACGCTTCATAGTGCTTTGAAGGGAACATTGATGACAAAGAATTGTTGGTTGGCTCAGCCGAATTAGCCGGCTTGCTGGCCGGGTGTCTTTTCATGTTGCCGCGGTCCCGACATCATGGCACCATAATACGGGATAGATATATGGACTGATCTTTGGTGTAAACATTGGGATAAATGGGCACAGTGAACCTATCTCCCCTCCCCGACAGCAAATGGATGAGTCCAGATGCGACCATGATGTCATAATGCTTTTAACTATCCATGGTTATGGGCGCCCAGAACACCAAATTCAATTGAAATACGTAAGATCCTATACAGCGACATGTACGATTGGGAAGCATTGATAGGATATTAATTTATTAAGATTGATTGGGTACATACCCCATTTCATCCTTACATAGGCTCATGGGTAAATTCGAAATGACAGAAATTAGGATGAAATGGAAATGTTTTCTTAAAAAATTCCTGCTTTTTTTCTGAATAGAAAGAACTGTGAAAGACTTCCTGGCGTAAATTTGTTGTTCATACTTTTCTTTCCAGCTTTTGCATATCGCGTATTTGCATATTTTCAACTATTCATAACCACTATAAATATCGAGAATATGCATCTAATTATCCTACTATTCCAAGAAAGCACCACTAAGCTTACATTGATGATACATGTAAGTTTGGAAATTTAAAGTAAAAAAATAATCATATTATCACTGATTAAAAATGTTTCCTATACTGGAGGAATAGGAAGGGGAGAAAAAGTATGAACCACAAATTTACGTGGAGAGTCCTGTGTTGATGCACCCGTAGGTTTGCCATGTCAAACCATTGTCTAAGAATTCAATCTTGAATGGGGAAAGGTCTATAGATTCCTTATCTAGCTCTTCACAAAGAATTCCAAATTAGCTTGCAACCATGTTGACAGCGAGAAGACTCAGAAAACGTGTTCTTCATTTCATTCAGTTTAGAAGTGAAAATTATAGATTCTAATTGATTCTGCAATGAGACAGGGATATAAAGAAGTCAGCTTGTCTACCATGTCTCCTGTTGACTGGGTAATGGATATTTGCATGGTTGAATGGGTCCCCAATACTGTCCCTCAGTACAATACCCCAGGGCCAGTGAGGGGGGCTACCTGTTCTGCCAGGTTATCAGGCTAGCAGGTATTTTACATGGCTATAATGCTGTTATAACTACATTTATATCACACTGGACTGCTGGTGCATGTTGATAGTTGATAGAAGACATATATGTCTAAATCCTCTAATAGGTCAACCAAAGGAAGTGAAATTTTCCATTATAAAATCAGGGGGTGGTCAAATTTATAGAACCTCTAATGGCACCATAATTCTTAGACAAAAGATCTGTCCTGGAAGACTGACATGGGACATATTTTTAACTACCATATTGATAACTAATGGTAAATATTTGTATGCATTAAATTATCTTACTATTCCAAGAAAATGACATGCTGAAATTGATGATACATGTAGTTTTGCAACTTCAAGTTTTACTCACTGAGTAAAAATATTCTCCATACTGTAGCCATAGGAAAGAGGGAAAGAGTACGGACCACAAATTTGCATCAGGCATCAAGTGTCCATGCATACATGTACATCTAAGAATTAAATTGGGAAAGGCGGATCGATACAGTTTTGCTCCATGATCCGCTGATCATGTGTACGACACAACTAAACCAGTACTTTTGTACACATGCTGAGGAAAGTTGTTTTCTTTTCCCTTCATGCAGTAAACAAAGGGAGATTGTTCTTGTTTAGTGTTCTTCAACTGTGTGATAAAACTTCAGATTCGTCATAAACAAGTCAGGCAGAGCAGGTTATATCAAAGTTCTCAAACCCGTAAAATACCTGGCATTTCGCCGTCAACTTACCTCGGTTATATATTGCTTTTTATGAATCGTTAACCAGTATCTCATTTTAACTCCTGAACAAAGTAGGAAATATTTTCGCATAAAAAGGTCATGCGCAGGGGCTAGATCATTAACTTGACCCATCCACTCTAATAGTATATCCATGTACATGGGAGGTCCTGGGTTTTTCTAGTCGTATGATTCAGCCATCCATGCAAGTCCCAGCATAAAATGGTGATTTTAGTGTAATTCCATCATTCTGAGCTAATTGTTTACTGTCACGACCCACTGGGCCCCTATTTTTTTCACTGGTAAATACTGTTTTTTTTCCTTTTTATTTCTGCAAAATTTGTTTTTTTGTATGTGACAAGATTTGTGAGTCTATCTGTATGTACCCTGGGTCAGTGTCATCTTGACCATTGATCTCATTGAATTCAGCTTATTGATAAAGTTCGATTAGGACTGCTAATGAACATTCAACATTATCAGATCAATCATGAATAAAATATGGGAATGTAAGCTAGGCGCAATTGATTGTCTGAGGCAAAAGATCATCATATATGTAAATCTTTGTCAGTTTTTTTTTATTAATGATGTTGTACATGTACATGTTTGTATTTCTTCACTGACATGTACATGTATGTACACGCATACATTGTCTTCTTTCTACCTGGGTGGCATACCTCATACTTTGGATAGAGTAGACCGATGAAAACTTCCACACTGTGAAGTCAAGAAATCTTTGTTATTAAGTTAACTCAATAAGAAGGAATACATGAGTGTATCATGTACATTTACTCTTTGATAGATTAATAATTATTAAAAACTAGACTGTTATTAATGAAATATCATGGAGAAAATTTTGGTAGCAGATTATGTCCTGTATGTATACAATTATAATTATAAAAACTGTGGGCGTTTTTCTATAATTCTTACGCCAGAAACCTTCACATTGATGACCTTTCTTCATTAATGATTCATTGAGAGTCATCATAATTGTAGTTTAATTCAGTCTTCTATATTTCTATGTCTGGTAGTAAAACAATCATAAACTTGAGCCTGGAGGTGGAAATGAATGTATTTGATCTCTTGAACTGTGGTGGGTTAATTTTCCTAAGCTGGCTAATGAATTCTCCTCGCAATAATTATTTCATACATGAACAGTGCATCAGTCCTACTCCTTCATAATAGCACATTGTTCCCAAGATTTAAATCTGCTTGCAATTTAAATTAAAGTACCGCTGCAAGCGCACTGTGATAGTCTTGCTCTGACTGCATGTTTGTGGTTGCATCTGCCAGACAGCACTTCGATGAGATATGAGGTCTGATGGACATGCTTCAGAGAACAAGGCCCTGGGGTAAAACTAACACCTGTTCATTCACTGATCAATCTCTTCTGTAGGGATAAGCCTCCAGGGATCATCTGTATGTTCATGGTTCATTGATTTAACTGCCATATTAATAGGTATTCATGTGTTTATTAAACGGGGTGAACGTGCTGTGAATACATCCTTCATATAATAAGACATTAATTTGCACAACATTGAACAAGTATCAGCCATTTGTGCTCTGAAATGACTTAAAATGTTGACTGAAATCTTTGTAGCTTATCGTATTGGGTACATACCCCATTTCATCCTTACATAGGCTCATGGGTAAATTCGAAATGACAGAAATTAGGATGAAATGGAAATGTTTTCTTAAAAAATTCCTGCTTTTTTTTACCCCTCGGCCAAAATTTGGCCGAAGGGTATTGTCGTCGTCATGTACGTCTGTCCGTCCGTCCGTCCGTCACACCTTTCTCGTTACCAAGATATCTTCAGAACGACTTACCCTAGGCACACCAAACTTGCAGTGCACATCCGTATGCGCGTGACGCAGAACCCTATTGAATCTGGACCTGATTGGTGGGAAACTTTGGCGGCCATCTTTAATTTATGCGAAACCATCACAGCTTTCTCGTTACCAAGATATCTTTAGAACGACTTACCCTAGGCACACCAAACTTGCACTGCACATCCATATGCTCATGACCCAGAACCCTATTGAATCTGGACCTGATTGGTTGGAAACTTTGGCGGCCATATTTTAATTTATGCGAAATCATTAATCTTGTGTATCTTAGGTACCATTTCACTGTTCCGTGTGTGAACTTGGTATAGATCATCGATGCATCAAGAAACTTCAAAGGAATGACCATACCAGTTTCCCTGATTCGGTGGAAACCTTGGCGGCCATCTTTAATTTATGCAAAATCTTTAATGATATATATCTTTGATACCATTCAAGTGTTCTATACGAAACTTGGTATACATCATCGATGTATCAAGAGACCTGCAATGTATAACCACATCAGTTCCTCTGAGTGGCAGGAAGGATGGGCGGCCATCTTTAATTTATGCGAAATCATTAATGATCTCTTATCTCTGATACCGTTCGAGTGCTCGATGTAAAATTTGGCATATATCATCGATGCATCAATAGACTTACGATAAATGGCAGTTCTGGTGTTTCTGATTGGGCGGAAACCTTGGTGGCCATCTTTAATTTATGCAAAATCTTTGATGATGTATCTTTGATACCATTTCAGTGTTCTATATGAAACTTGGTATACAGCGTCCATGTATCAAGACACTTGCAATGAATAACCACATCAGTTTCTCTCAGTGGTGGGAAGGATGGGCGGCCATCTTTAATTTATGCGAAATCATTAATGATCTCTATCTCTGATAATTTTCAAATGCTCTATGACAAAATTTGGTATACATCATCGATGCATCAACAGACTTATGTAATGAATACCGACTTCTCTGATTGGACATAAACCTTGGAGGCCATTTCTAATGGCAAATTTTTTCATAATCTGTATATTTGTCACTTGACTGCTTGGTGTTCCTGAAGTCTTGCTTCAAATTGAATACATTATGAATGGCTGGCGCCCAGAGCCGAGGGGTTTTCAGATGCGCAGCTTCGTATTTGAATAGAAAGAACTGTGAAAGACTTCCTGGCGTAAATTTGTTGTTCATACTTTTCTTTCCAGCTTTTGCATATCGCGTATTTGCATCGAGAATATGCATCTAATTATCCTACTATTCCAAGAAAGCACCACTAAGCTTACATTGATGATACATGTAAGTTTGGAAATTTAAAGTAAAAAAATAGTCATATTATCACTGATTAAAAATGTTTCCTATACTGGAGGAATAGGAAGGGGAGAAAAAGTATGAACCACAAATTTACGTGGAGAGTCCTGTGTTGATGCACCCGTAGGTTTGCCATGTCAAACCATTGTCTAAGAATTCAATCTTGAATGGGGAAAGGTCTATAGATTCCTTATCTAGCTCTTCACAAAGAATTCCAAATTAGCTTGCAACCATGTTGACAGCGAGAAGACTCAGAAAACGTGTTCTTCATTTCATTCAGTTTAGAAGTGAAAATTATAGATTCTAATTGATTCTGCAGTGAGACTGGGATATAAAGAAGTCAGCTTGTCTACCATGTCTCCTGTTGACTGGGTAATGGATATTTGCATGGTTGAATGGGTCCCCAATACTGTCCCTCAGACTCAGTACAATACCCCAGGGCCAGTGAGGCGGGCTACATTGTACCTGTTCTGCCAGGTTATCAGGCTAGCAGGTATTTTACATGGCTATAATGCTGTTATAACTACATTTATATCACACTGGACTGCTGGTGCATGTTGATAGTTGATAGAAGACATATATGTCTAAATCCTCTAATAGGTCAACCAAAGGAAGTGAAATTTTCCATTATAAAATCAGGGGGTGGTCAAATTTATAGAACCTCTAATGGCACCATAATTCTTAGACAAAAGATCTGTCCTGGAAGACTGACATGGGACATATTTTTAACTACCATATTGATAACTAATGGTAAATATTTGTATGCATTAAATTATCTTACTATTCCAAGAAAATGACATGCTGAAATTGATGATCCATGTAGTTTTGCAACTTCAAGTTTACTCACGGAGTAAAAATATTCTCCATACTGTAGCCATAGGAAAGAGGGAAAGAGTACGGACCACAAATTTGCATCAGGCATCGAGTGTCAATGCATACATGTACATCTAAGAATTAAATTGGGAAAGGCGGATCGATACAGTTTTGCTCCATGATCCGCTGATCATGTGTACGACACAACTAAACCAGTACTTTTGTACACATGCTGAGGAAAGTTGTTTTCTTTTCCCTTCATGCAGTAAACAAAGGGAGATTGTTCTTGTTTAGTGTTCTTCAACTGTGTGATAAAACTTCAGATTCGTCATAAACAAGTCAGGCAGAGCAGGTTATATCAAAGTTCTCAAACCCGTAAAATACCTGGCATTTCGCCCTCAACTTACCTCCGTTATATATTGCTTTTTATGAATCGTTAACCAGTATCTCATTTTAACTCCTGAACAAAGTGGGAAATATTTTCGCATAAAAAGGTCATGCGCATTTTCTGTACAGTGATTCACATATATATCTGTCTACGTTTTTTATGTGCATTTCTCTTTATCAACAGCTGGTTTTTGAGTATCAGATAAAATGTTTGTTATTCATATCATTCAAATCAAAAGTGGGACATATTTGACAACTGCCCAGGGAACCGTATTGAAGAAAAAATCAGAACATTCGTACTTCATATGTTTGCACTTCATATTATGACCCCGTCAAAGTACACTCCATTCATAATTTGTGCTGATACAATGATAGAGGCCTAGACGAGAATTGAATGCAACGTTAAACCCTAATCCTCTATCGTTCTCGCCCTGGAGGAGAACAATCCAATCTATCTGATATTATGCAAATTATATACATGATGCTTTATTTTTTTAGTACCATCTAATGCAGATATGTCCGTTGTCACCTGGTAGATTTTCCTTTAATATTGCTCCATATGATACAGATATTGCATGCTGTGAGGTGTGACATCAGGATTTGTCAGCTCGAGACAGGTGATATTCAACGAGTGTGAAGCACAAGTCGAATATCGCCTGTCGAGAGCTAACAAATCATGATGTAACATCCCAGAGCATGTAATAACTCTTTTATTATCGAATATTTCTGAAAATAATCCTGAATATACATGTAATGGTTTCTTTTAGATCTATACAATGGTAGCAAAAGACGAGGGTTTGCAAACTTCATTTCACAACAACAACAATCTGACATCTCTGGTAACCGCAAAATATATGTATGAATCTGGACCGATCTATACCGTCTCTGTGGTCTTGGAAGCAGTTGGCGAACTACCACATTTAAACTTGCAACATGTTTGTCATATAAGAATAGATACATGTAGGGCACAAAATTTCTCACTGAAGTTACCAAAATTCATTCTGAAACTGTCGTCTGTTGGAGTGCGAGCTCTCCACATCATTGGTCGCCGTGAGCAAGCAAACACACGAGACCGTTGGACATTACCCCAGCCATGAGACATTACTATTGTCACACGGCCTGGTGCATGAACCATGGAACATCGGGAATTACGATAGTTTCGGCCACTGAGAATAAACAATTTTGGTAGGAGGTATAATAATAAAAATTTTATTAAGCCAAATCAATCCTTTTTATCTCCATTTTAAAGAGAAAGTGTTTCATAATTGGATATTCTTCCAGTAAAATCTGCTCAAACCAAATACATTGACATGTACTTGATTAAACACTGGACACTTATTGAACCCTAGATCAAATCATCAAGCTGTGAAATCCATGCCTCTGAAACATGCTCATTTAAACAATTACCCCCCTCCCCCCCCCCCACTCTTGAAACTAAAGACTGACCATCATGTATCTGTAAACTGTACACATGCTAAAGTCACAATCAGTAAAGAACCAGTTCCCATTGACTTTGATTATTTGATGTGGTTACCAGAATATAACATTTCCTGTTCTC
>JAVTVY010013394.1:0-51383 GCA_036873755.1 Hanleya hanleyi
CGCAGTAAATGATCCTCCCGATTGAATGACCGTGTGCAGGTTGTACAAGTATACCGAGCATCGTTGTGGGTGGAGGCCTCGTGGCGTCGTAAATTATCTAGACGAGTAAACAGCTTCTGGCAAGTTGTGCAAGTAAACATCTTGGTGGTTGACAGAGTGTCTGATGAAACGTCCAGGCCGCTTCCCTTTTATAGCACGCTAGCTGGTGATCTATTTTTAGCACACTCAGTTCAACTATCCCCAAGTCGAGGGCCGAGCCTTGACATCTTCGGTAACATCCGTGTCTCTTCGGTCACCTCCGTACTGTCAACGATCAACATGTAGACATATAGAGTATGTACGGCATGTTATGGTATTCATCAGTGCATGAGTGACGCATTCAGCCGATGGGAGTGGTCGGTCAGCTTGGTAACGAAAAACATAACATTGGTCACACTCCACTATCCACTTGGTGTTGGGGCCGGGGTCAAAGGTCAGTTCCGGTCACCTTTAGCGACGTACAGCAAACAGAAGCGAGTATTTAAAATCCGTCACAGAGCTCTCGTCCAATCAGAAGCGAGTATTTTGACCCGGTGCATTATGGGACATATCCAAGATGGCGGTTCCAAAATGGCGGATCCAACATGGCAGCTCCAAAATGGCGGCGTATGAGAGCTTCTGGACATGGACCTGATAGAAGTCTGGAATGGTGGAACATTCGTAAACATTCGGGCACTTTTACATCCGGGGACTTTTACATCCGAAGAGACACGGAAGTGCCCGAACATGATATCGACTAGCGTGCTATAAAAGGGAAGCGGTCTGGCCGTTTCATCAGACACTCTGTCAACCACCAAGATGTTCACTTGTACTACGTGCTCGAAATCATTCACTCGTCTGCACGACTTGCGCCATAAGGCTACCAAGCACGAAGGAACCGCCCGGTATAGCTGTACGATATGTACACTGTCGTTTCAGCGCCCGGATCATTTACAGTGCCACACCCGTGCACGCCATGAAGTACCCAAGCGTCCATGCGAAGAATGTGGTCGACTTTTCAAACTGACCAGCCAGTTGCTGCGACACCAACGCACGGCTTTACCCTGTTCCGCAGCCACGTTTGCAGATAGAAGAGCCCGTAGGCATCAATATCGAAACGGGGGGGAACTCCCACCCATCTTTTGAGGGCCGACAGTGATGTGCTTTGAAATTTAACAGTCAAATTCCGACGACAAGACCTTGGGCCAGATTTTGTACGACGTGGCGGGCAAAGTACACTTCGTGGACGAAGCCATAAATGTTCCCAGCGAATATTACACACGAAAGACCATCCAGTGAGTGACATTTATCGGCGCCATTGGCCCATGATCCGGCACTGTTTCTACCGTCATCGCCCTATTCAAGATATCTACAATTTCCGACTGACCGACCTCGCCCGTCTACGTAGCTACGTAGAAGCCATCTTCAACGACCAAACTACGGCCTTCAGATTGAATCTGGCGTTTGGTTATGTGCTGCAGCATAAGGAGACAGTCCGATACTTTTACCCGAGCAGTAACATCCAGGTATTTGACCAACCGTTTACCATCATTAACCGAGTGTCGCTAGAGACGATGCTGGAGAAACTGGACACCGTGGATCCCTTGGAATGGGCCCAACAACAACGCCCCAACACCAAGTGGACAGTGGAGAGTGTGACCAATGTTACGTTTTTCGTTACCAAGCTGACCGACCACTCCCATCGGCTGAATGCGTCACTCATGCACTGATGAATACCATAACATGCCGTACATACTCTATATGTCCACATGTTGATCGTTGACGGTACGGAGGTGACCGAAGAGACACGGATGTTACCGAAGATGTCACAGCTCGGCCCTCGACTTGGGGATAGTTGAACTGAGTGTGCTAAAAATAGATCACCAGCTAGCGTGCTATAAAAGGGAAGCGGCCTGGACGTTTCATCAGACACTCTGTCAGCCACCAAGATGTTCACTTGCACAACTTGCCAGAAGCTGTTTACTCGTCTAGATAATTTACGACGCCACGAGGCCTCCACCCACAACGATGCTCGGTATACTTGTACAACCTGCGCACGGTCATTCAATCGGGAGGATCATTTACTGTGCCACGAACGCTCATTCCACGAGGACGCGACGGAACAATGTAACGGTTGTGGTCAACTCTTCAAACGACGCAGTCAGTTGCTGCGACACCAACGGTTGATTCATGCCCCGGTACCATGGCATGTGCGACAACTTCCTACTGAGGAGGAGCCGCGGAAGGTCAGACCTAGTGAAGATGAGCCCGGGGAGACGAATGCCACTGGTGATGCGATGAAGGAGAGCCCGTCTATACCCACAGTTCAGAGCCTGGATATCCAGCCGGACCCCACCGTTACGGTTTCGAGTCATACGCCTGACAACATCGAACATTTTCTAGACGAGCCCATAAATGTTCCTAGCGATCTCTTACAGGGCGCCCATCCAGTGAGTGACATCTATCGGCGCCATTGGTCCATGATACGGCACTGTTTCCACCGTCATCGCCCTATTCAAGATATCTACAATTTCCGACTGACCGACCTCGCCCGTCTACGTAGCTACGTGGAAGCCATCTTCAAAGATCAAACTACGGCCTTCAAATTGAATCTGGCGTTTGGTTATGTGCTGCAACATAAGGAGACAGTCCAAGTCCGATACTTTTACCCGAGCAGTAACATCCAGGTATTTGACCAACCGTTTACCATCATTAACCGAGTGTCGCTAGAGACGATGCTGGAGAAACTGAACATCGTGGATCCCTTGGAATGGGCCCGGTTGCAACGCCCCAACACCAAGTGGACAGTGGACAGTGTGACCAATGTTACGTTCTTCGTGACCAAGCTGACCGACCAACCCATCGGGTGAATGTATTCACCCAGGCACTGATAGATACTCAGAATGCACAAGCAGCTATCTGAGGATATGTTGCCTCAACGGTATCCTGGGCTGCCCGATGATGATTAGAATAAACGGTTCAAAGCGAACATGGCCGAAGATGGAACTTTCTGAAATGAAGACTTCTGATTGGACAAGAATACATCTAACGGACAGGAACGAATATGACAGATGCAAATGGTGGCCTCTGATTGGACAAGTCTTCTTGAATTGTAACAAAGAATCTTCTTGAATTGTAAATATACCCAACGCGGCTCCCCCAGCGTGGGTATGATGTAACATTGGGGACAATAAACTATATGAAAAAAACTTCTTGTTGTTGTTGTTGTTCTCTCATGTGTCATCCTTGTTGTTGTTGCTGTTGTTGTTCTCTCTCTGGTCTATATCATGGCGTTATGTTAGAGTGTTAAGGTGTAACGACGGGCGTTGACGGGCATCACCGCATTTCGAAGAATTAGTGACAATTCCATGGAATATCAGAGCTTCTGAGCTATTTCACCAGGGCGTTGAAGCATTAAAAATGGTGTTGGTGGGCGTTGCTACAAGATGACACCTCACACGGTTCATTTGGACCGCGGATGGTCCATCTCTACACCAAATAACATCCTTCACTGCTAAAAAAGGCCCACTTTCGCTACAACTTGCACTAATGACGTCACCAATGACGTCACAGATGCTATAAATATCCCTGAAATCAGGGTCTATACTCCGAGAGCTACAACATGATACCCCACACGACGCATTCGCAACGCGGATGGTCCATCTCTACACCAAATACCTTCCTGCACTGCCCCAAAAAGGCTCACTTTCGCTAATACTCCTACTGATGACGTCATCGATGACGTCACAGATGCTTCGGACATGCCTCAATTCGGAATGTACACCCCGAGAGCTACAAAATGACACCTCACACGACGCATTCAGACTAAGGATGGTGCATCTCTACACCAAACTCACCCTCACGCACCCACAAAATGTCCACTTTCGCTACTACTCGTACCGATGACGTCATCAATGACGTCACAGATGACGCGGACATCCCTTAAATCGGAATGTACACCCCGAGAACTACAAGATGACACCTTCCAGGACGCATTCGAACCGTGAATAGCCCATCTCGATCCCAAATACCTTCCATGTACTGCCCGAAAATGGCCACTTTCGCTACTACTCGTACCGATGACGTCACCGATGACGTCACAGATGACACGAACATCCCTCAAATCGGAATGTACACCCCGAGAACTACAAGATGACACCTTCCAGGACGCATTCGAACCGTGAATAGCCCATCTCGACCCCAAATACCTTCATGTACTGCCCGAAAATGGCCACTTTCGCTACTACTCGTACCGATGACGTCACCGATGACGTCACAGATGACGCGAACATCCCTTAAATCGGAATGTACACCCCGAGAACTACAAGATGACACCTTCCAGGACGCATTCGAACCGTGAATAGCTCATCTCGATCCCAAATACCTTCATGTACTGCCCGAAAATGGCCACTTTACTTACTGCAACCAACTGCGCCTGCGCAGATTGACGCGACTTGCATTCAAAAACACGCCATTCTGACTCTACCCCACACAAGCTTCACTTTGACACCCTCCACGACCCATTCGGACCCATAGCGGTCCATCTCTACCCCAAACACCTTCATGTACTGCCCCCAAAATGGCCACTTTACTTAATACAACCAACTGCGCATGCGCAGATTGACGCGACTTGCATTCAAAAACACACCATTCTGACTCTACCCCACACAAGCTTCACTTTGACACCTCACACGACCCATTCGAACCGTGATCAGCCCATCTCTAACCCAAACACACCCCTACATAGCACCCAAAATGCCTGTTTTCTATACTACGGCCAGATTGCGCATGCGCAGACTATTGAACACGGACGAACCATTAGCCCAGTCGGATGCTGCTGCACGAGAGCTTCAAAATAAGACCTCACTCGACCCCATTGGACCACCAGCGACTCACCTAGACTCCAACATGTCCACCCCGTATGGCCCTATACACCCATACCCAGGCCTTGGTGACTTTTTTCAAAAATTTCACCAATTCGCTCCGCAACCCTACCCATCGTGCTCTAAATGTCGAGACGTGAAAAACGAGACCCCACAACCCTACCGCAAATGTGGAGAAGTGGGTTTCCCAGGGGGGACAAACATCGGTCCTATACCCCAGTATGGGAATATATATTTATATATATATATCTATATGGGGCTATATCGTACTTTTTCAAAAATTTCACCGATTCGCACGGGGACACTTCCTATCGTGTTCTACATGACGAGACGAGTAAAACGAGATCCCACAACCCTACCGCAAATGTATAGAAGTACGTTTCCCAGGGGGGACAAACATCGGTCCTATACCCTAGTATGGGACTATATGAGGCTCGGTGACTTTTTTCAAAAATTTCACCGTTTCGCTCCGGGACACTTCTTATCATGTTTGTTTTGACGAGACTAAGAAAACGAGACCCCACAACCTATACCGCAAATGTGGAGAAGTAGGTTTCCCAGGATGGTCCCATACCTCCCATACCCCATATAGGCATTTTCCCGTAATTTAGAATAAAGTCCGTATTCCGTATTTTTTCAGGAAAATTTTTACATACACCCGCCCTGGAACTAGGGGGAGATAACTCTATTGACAGGCGAGCCCCGTTAAGCCCGGCGACCTATATACCACCCATACCCCATATAGGCATTTTCCCAGGTTTTTCGATAAAGTCCGTTTTCCGCTTTTTTTTTTTCAGGAAAAATTGTACATGCACCCACCCCATTGCCTGAATGCCTCTTCACCTAGGCTTCACTTTGATACCTCACTCGACCCCATTGGACCATTAGGGGCTCCCCTAGCTCCAACGTCTATTTCCATACCCTTGGGCCACCGCGCATGCGCAGAATGACCCTAATTTAACCCCACACCCAGCCCATCAGATGCCCCTTCACGAATGCTTCACATCGATACCTCACTCGACCCCATTGGCCCATTAGGGGCTTCCCTAGATGCCAAAACGTCTATTTTCATACCCTTGGGCCACCGCGCATGCGCAGAATGACTGTAATTCAACTCCACACCCAGTCCATTAGATGCCCCTTCATGAATGCTTCACTTTGATACCTCACTCGACCCCATCGGTCCACTAGGGGCTCACCTAGCTCCAAAAAGGCTATTTTCATACCCTTCGGCCACCGCGCATGCGCAGAATGCCGATATTTCAACCCCACACCCAGTCCATCAGATGCCCCTTCATATAAGCTTCACTTTGATACCTTACTCGACCCCATTGGTCCATTAGGGGCTCCCCTAGCTCCAACACGTCTATTTCCATACCCTAGGGCCACCGCGCATGCGCAGAATGACCCTAATTTAACCCCACACCCAGCCCATCAGATACCCCTTCACGAATGCTTCACATCGATACCTCACTCGACCCCATTGGTCCATTAGGGGCTTCCCTAGATGCCAAAACGTCTACTTTCATACCCTTGGGCCACCGCGCATGCGCAGAATGACCCTAATTCAACCCCACACCCAGTCCATTAGATGCCCCTTCATGAATGCTTCACTTTGATACCTCACTCGACCCCATCGGTCCACTAGGGGCTCCCCTAGTTCCAAAAAGGCTATTTTCATACCCTTCGGCCACCGCGCATGCGCAGAAGGCCCATATGTCAACCCCTCACCCAGCCCATTAGATGCTCCTTCACCTAAGCTTCACTTTGATACCTCACTCGACCCAATCGGACCATTTTATCTAGGGACTACTTTTTCTCCGCGGAAGCTTTTTCCCGAGACCGAATCACCGCCAAAAACCGCGGCCAAACCGCATCACCGCGGATGAATACATCCTGAATACATCCCCTGCAGCAATTGGAACTCTCCTGGATTGGAGGTAGCTTTTGGTCTTTCTGCCGGAACTATATTGCATTTGACCTCTGTGACCCCCTCCCGTGACCTCCCTAATATGCAAATTTCTGAGGTCAATATGGTTCAATTGACGCTTTGTATACTACTGAAGGGTTAAACATTTAGCATACCTGTTATGAAGAGGTTAAACTCAATAAGCCCGTCTCTGTTTCCTTGATTTCTTCTGAGATATTTTTTTATCGTGTTTCAATTATAGTTTTGCTTGGAGAATCGCCCCGACTGCTACGGTCTGGCCGAGGTTTCGCGCCAATTTCTCACCCAAATTGTAGTCCACAACTCGACTTGATAACTTCGTGTCAGTAAATTATCTTTCCCCCAACGAAAGTGGAAATAAGTCCGGTGATCAGTATGTACCAGTCTGCACATGTGTCGTTTAAGGGGGAAACTGCACCTCACTTCCTGCCAATCTCAAAACCAGAATCGTTACAAGTATAACGTATATGGAATTATATCATACGAGTATTGTAACTTCGAATAAGGCACATTGCAATTGACCCTCGGTCGTTATTGCGCTTTCATAAGTGTAGTTCTACATATATATGCGACTATTATGCCTACGCGAATTCCCATGCTTGATCCGGAATAGTTTGAGGAAAAGATGAAGGGGCTACATCGAAGATAAAATGGGATAAAATCGTTTCCGTTGAGCAACGAAAAATAACGCTGCATTAGTTAGTGAAATAATGCTTTCATATGCGTGCTCGATGGTTATTTTACGCACGGTTAGTGTGGAAAAGTTTATATTTTAGGGCATGGGCGAAGCCCGCGCCCTAAAATTTATAAACTTTCCCACACTAACCTTGCGTAAAATAAACATTTAGCACGCCTATGAAAACATTATTTCTATTCTATTGCACTACCCAAACTGATTATCAACAAAGATTATAATTTTAAACTTTGACAACCTTTCTCACGTTTCTTGAAAAAAACTCGTCCACTGATGCTCCTGTCTCGGTTGGCATCGTGTCAATGTCAGTGGACGAGTTTATGTGGTCTCTCAGATGGGGAGAGATACTGTCAGCTGCGTCAGCTGTGTGGAAATTACGTGGATATATGTCTGTTTGTGTCTCTTTGTTAATTAATTCCACGATGAAAACAACAGTTAAAATTGAGAAAGGAATCTCATCTTGTAATTTATTTGTTTGTTTGTTATGAAACCAGACGTCCCTTTTTACTTGTTCACTATGGAAAATTCGTGTTACCTATGTGTATGAGATCTCTGCCTTTGACACTAGTGGCGATTAAACGCTGCGGTAGGATCCGCATTCTACATCTGCGCCAACTCAGGCAAATCAAACCCATACACAGATGTGACCGGACCTGTGTAGGCAGATATTCAGTAAAGTGGGCGGTGACCGCCGTTTCCCTGAAGTAACTTTGAATAGAGATGTCGATATCCTATTTGAGCGTCGATAGGCCATCAGCCGAAATGTTGTTGTGACAGACGTCGTCCCCCACGCCAATATCAAAAGAAATTTCTCCACGGTCACCTCGATATTCATTTATCGCACACCAATTTTAATTACCAGGTACTATTGAGGTGTGACTAAGATGTTGTGACTGGCGAGTTTTGGTCGTATCTAACTGGAACCGTGCGAATGTGCATTCTACTGACATCTCCCTCCCCAATTTTCAATAAATGAATAAATATTCTCCCGAAATGTACTTGAACATTTACACTGAAAAAAAAGAACTAATACTAATGTTGTGACCACTCTGATGCGTGTACAGAGATGATGCGAGATTGATTAGATTAGATTATTGCGTCAGAACAGTGTTTTTGTACGCACATGCATCTATCCAGAGGGACCAGAATCGCGCTTATAGTCGAAGCTATGTTTCCTGAACAATTACAAGCGTTTAGTCCGTCATTCATAATTCAGCCGTCGTCCATCAAAGAATATCCGCATCCATAATCCAAAGTCCTATTCCATATTCCATATAACAGTATTATCACCAAATTCAAAAAGACATAGTATACATAAACACAGGCCAGTGTCCCACAAGAGAGAAACGGTCAACAGTTTTCAATGATGCGGACAAGACAAGACATCGTGATTCTTAATCCATAATAATCGTTGTAAAGTCGTCATCTAGAGAATGGTGTATCTCAGTCACGCTTTGATTGTGATTGTTCATATGAGCACCATGAGGATCTTGAAATATATGGGTTCATACGGCCCCTAGCCCCGGGTTAAGCGGAATTACGAAACATAACGCCATAGATCTCAAACGCTACGCTGCTATTTTGCTATCAGCATGCAATATGTATCGCCAAAGTTGAGAAACTTTGAGTGGAGGCGCTTGGTGGAATAGCCCTGTTTTATAAGTTTCTGCAACGATGTTTTGTGACGTTGATTAAAATCGTCACATTTAACACAGGATCTGGCAAATGCTACTTGGCGAGATATGTATACGCCATATGCAGGTCCCACTGGAATAATACTGTCCAGGAAGGGATAGTTGAAATTGTGATAATCTCTTTTGTCATAAAGTCACTAGTAGTAGCGTTAGGGCATTTGGAGGTCACTTTCACCCGGATGTAGAGGTCATTTGTGGAGGGAACGTGGAGGTGACAGCCAATCAGAAGCGAGTAAAATTTGACCTCAGAAATTTGCATATGACGTCACTGGCTCGGCGTTCTGTGGATGTGTGTGTACAAAATGGCGGCGCAAGGGAGCAAACGAGGCGGTGGGGAGGTCACGGGGAGAAAAAACCCTCACATTACCCTCAAAAAAACCTCTAAGCCATATAATAATAATAAACATAATCTATAGGTGTTGTACCATGTTAATAGGATCAGTCTAGCATCTGTACCACCCTAGGGTCGAGCGTTTATTGTCCCGTGTATCTCCGCAGAAAATCAACAAACAAAATGGCGGCTCCAGGATGGTGTGGGGACGCCCTTTCCACATCACGGCGTCCATCCTAACCATAGCGCCATCTGCACACATTGACGCAAGGGAGACAACTCGTGTGGCCCAAGGGTATGGAAATAGCCGTTTTGGAGCTAGGGGAGTTACTACTGGTCCAGTGGGGTCGAGTGAGGTATCAATGTGAAGCCTATGTGAGGGGGCATCTGATGGGCTGGGTGTGGGGTTGACATAGCGTCATTCTGCGCATGCGCGGTGGCCCAAGGGTATGGAAATAGCCGTGTTGGAGCTAGGGGAGTTACTACTGGTCCGATGGGGTCGAGTGATGTATCAAAGTGAAGCTTAGGTGAAGGGGCATCTGACTGGACTAGCGGCTTGGGCGTTGTCACCATTCTGCGCATGCGCGGTGGCCCAAGGGTATGGAAATAGCCATTTTGGAGCTAGGGGAGTTACTCATGGTCCAATGGGGTCATATGAGGTATCAAAGTGAAGCTTATGTGAAGGGGCATCTGACTGGACTAGCGGTTGGGGTTGTCACCATTCTGCGCATGCGCGGTGGCCCAAGGGTATGGAAATAGCCGTTTTGGAGCTAGGGGAGTTACTCATGGTCCAATGGGGTCATATGAGGTATCAAAGTGAAGCTTATGTGAAGGGGCATCTGACTGGACTAGCGGCTTGGGTGTTGTCACCATTCTGCGCATGCGCGGTGGCCCAAGGGTATGGAAATAGCCGTTTTGGAGCTAGGGGAGTTACTCATGGTCCAATGGGGTCGAGTGAGGTATCAAAGTGAAGCTTATGTGAAGGGGCATCTGACTGGACTAGCGGCTTGGGCATTGTCACCATTCTGCGCATGCGCGGTGGCCCAAGGGTATGAAAATAGCCGTTTGGAGCTAGGGGAGTGACTCATGGTCCAATGGGGTCATATGAGGTATCAAAGTGAAGCTTAGGTGAAGGGGCATCTGACTGGACTAGCGGCTTGGGCGTTGTCACCATTCTGCGCATGCGCGGTGGCCCAAGGGTATGGAAATAGCCGTGTTGGCATGTAGGGGAGTTACTCATGGGCCGATGGGATCGAGTGAGGTATCCATGTGAAGCCTAGGTGAGGGGTTACACTAGGGTGTGGTATCCATTCTGCTGCGCAGGTCACGTGGGGGTTGTGACGTCACTTCCGGTTGGGGTGAATGGGGCGTGACCTTGGGTACATGTCTAGACTTGTTTGTGTGTGTTGATGTACTGGTTTTTTTCCCCCCACAATGGCGTTCACCTTCGGACGTGGTTTGGTGGGTCTGCGCACAGACGTCACTTCCGGTTTTCACTAAAACTACCTCCAAACCCAGAAGAGTTCCAACGTTCAACCCTCCGGGGTGTTTTCCCGCCCCCGCCCCGGCGCCCCGCAGCGCGCGCGCGCGGGTTCTCCGGCCGCAGCGCGCGCGCCATCCCCGGCAGTGCCCGCGCGCGCGCGGGTCAAAAGGTCAAAGGTCACCTCCAGGTCAGACGGTCCAATATGAATAACGACAAGTTCAGCAATGTTCATACAGTTTATTATCCCCAATGTTACATCATACCCAGGCTGGGGGAGCCGCCCTGGGTATGTTTAGTATGTTCACAGCAAAACAAAATTGAAATATCAAACACCATGTTTTAACGCACCGTCACATTTAATGTTTACTGAGCTCAAGTCAATGATCAGCATGTAGACATAGAGAGTATGTACGGCATGTTATGGTATTCATCAGTGCACGAGTGACGCATTCAACCGATGGCTGTGGTGAATCACCTTGGTAAGGAAAAATGTAACATTGGTCACCCTCTTCACTGTCCACTTGGTGTTGGGTCGTTGTTGTTGGGCCCATCCCAAGACATCCAATTGTTCCACTTGGTCCAGCATCATCTCTAGTGACCTCCGGTCATTGATGGTAAACGGTTGGTCGTACACTGGGTGGAGGGCACTGGAATAGAAATAGCGCAATTCACCCGTCATCTTATGGCATAAGATGTACCCAAATGCTACATTTAATGTGAAGGCCGTAGGTTGGTCATTGAAGATGGTTTCCACGTAGCTGCGTAGACGGGTGAGCTTGGTCAGTGGGAAATTGTAGATATCTTGAATAGGGCGATGACGGTGGAAACAGTGCCGTGTCATGGTCCAATGGCGCCGAGAGATGTCACTCTCTGGATCATATTCGGGTAAGAGATCGCTAGGAACATTTATGGGCTCGTCCAGAAAATGTTCGATGTATGGCATATGACTCGAAACCGTAACGGTGGGGTCCGGTTGGAAATCCAGGCTCTTCCCAACTGTGGGTATAGGCGGGCTCTCCGTCATCGCATCACCAGTGGCGTTCGTCTTCCCGGGCTTATCTTCACTGGGTCTCACCTTCCGCGGCTCCTCTTCAGTAGGAAGTTGTCGCCAAAACCGTGGAGACGGGACATGAATCAAACGCTGATGCCGTCTTAACTGACTGCGTCGTTTGAAGAGTTGACCACAATCCTTACATTGTTCCGTCGCGCCCTCGTGGAATGAGCGTTCGTGGCGCAGTAACTGATCCTCCCGATTAAATGACCGTGCGCAGGTTATACAAGTATACCGTGCATCGTTGTGGGTGGAGGCCTCGTGGCGTCGTAAATTATCTAGACGAGTAAACTGCTTCTGGCAAGTTGTGCAAGTGAACATCTTGGTGGTTGACAGAGTGTCTGATGAAACGGCAAGGCCGCTTCCCTTTTATAGCACGCTAGCTGGTAATCTATTTTTAGCACACTCTACCCCAAATCGAGGATCGAGACTGGTGTACTGGTGTACGACTGAGCCGCATTGCGCAGACGCGAAGTACCCGGATGATAGACACGGACGTCACCGATCCGAAAAGACACGGACTTTACCGAAAATACACGGACTTTAACGAAAAGACACGGACGTACCCGAAAAGACACGAAGGTGAACGCCATTGTGGGAAACCCCCACAGACAGGTCAGTACATGCATTCCTATGATGTTCACGCATAATAAAAAGGATTGACCTGTAATCTGTGTTCTTGTTGTTGCTCCCTTTTTTGGACTAACCCATCAGAATAGTACGTATCACGGACTACACCCGTAGAGCTACATCTGGTCTATAAAACACGTCTCTCTGGATCCTACACCTTCATTTCTACGGTTGCAGAGCCATGGCGGAGATCCAGCCCTATGCGACTCGCATTTTACAGCATGCCACCGTGGTGAATTCATTCACGGGTTACCGAGCAGTGGTCCGGTCCATGTTTGCCGATGGCGACGACAACGAGGGGCGACGCCAGATCCTCAACGAGTTCACAGAAGCGGTCCTCCACAGAGTGCACTCGATGGAGAGGCGTGCCATCACTCACCACTACTGGACTATGACAGCCATCCTCGATGCTCGGGCTATGGACCAGGAGCGCTCACGCCGGAACCAGCGCCGGCTGGTTGGCCTCATACTAGTCTGTGCCCTATTGACCCTGGCGCTGTGGTATTGACACTATAAATACGAGGGTCAGACAGAGTGTGTGTCATTCACCGATCGTCATTGGATCAAGCATGTCACCCGTCCTACGAGCCATCCTGCCCCTTACACTCCAGGTGGGGTTACACGTCTATGAAGATAAAGTCACCCTCGTGGAAGACCGTGGAGATGTTTGCTGGTCGCCCGCTGAGACCGTATCGAATACGGTGACGCTACCTCGTGACGGCTGGACCAAATTTAAACGGGTGTTGAGCGGCGAGCTCGATGGACACGTCATCCACATAGACAATGCCATCTACGTATACCGTGGACCCTTCTTCCCACGTCTGGGCCGCTACCAAGACCCTATGCGAGGCTTCACCCTAGACCCCGATCTGTGGACAGCCTTGGAGAAAGTGGTGTCTATCGTGGACCAGCTGTTTACACCGGACGAGCGGTCATCAGACGAGTTGGAGTGGGCTCGTGCCCTGAGAGAAGCGGCGGCAGAACCCCATGAACAACTACATGAACCCGACGACGACGATGCCATTGATTACCCGGCTAGACTCAGTCAGCCCAGTGACATGACCACCTGATCCTTTTGATCTCACGGGGTTGTCCCTATAAATACGGGAGACAGTCAAATCTGGTACCATTCACGTACTGACCATGGCGGAGCATATGATACTGGCGTATCTCAGCTTGACCCCCGAGGTTTTCCTGCACGTGTATGCGGATAAGGTCGATATCATGGAGGAGGTGGTGGGAGACATCTGTGATGCGGACCCTACACAACCGTGCCCCGCTCACATTCGTCTGTCCCGAGAGGGCTGGACCAAATTCAAACGGGTGTTGTCTGGTGAACTGGACGGCGACCTCATCCACTTGTGTCACGATGTGTACATCCGACGCGGCCCTTTCTTTGCTCAATTGGCTCGGCTAGATGGAGGTACAGTGCATTTTACCCTTCACCCTGATTTATGGTCTGCATTGGAAGATGCCGTGGTAGATGTGGATCAAGTGCTTATCAAGCGGTCATCAGACGAGTCATTGACCATGGACACTGTGAAAGCCAATGAAGAAAATCAGAAAGAAACTCCGATCCAAGATATACCCGTTATAAATAAACGATAGAGCCAGGATCCATCATCATTGTCACCATGAAGCGCTGGGAGAAGGTGTTGGAAAACTTATACTACAGTCCCGACAGTCCGGCGGCCTATAGTGCATTGTCGGCTCTCTATCAAGCGGCCAAACCCCAGGGGATACAACGTGCCCAAGTCCGAGATTGGTTAAGAAAACAAGACACCTATACCTTACATCGATCTGTCCGTCGCCATTTTCTACGGAACGGGGTCATCGTGGGAGGAATAGATGCCCAGTGGCAAGCGGATTTGGTCGATATGAGCGCCTTTGCCAAACACAACGATGGGAATCGGTATATCTTGACGTGCATCGATATCCTATCCAAGTATGCGTGGGTGGTACCCATCCGGACGAAAACGGGGGCGAATCTCATAGCGGCGTTCAAAGACATCTTCAAGACCGGGCGCAAACCTTTGTATTTGCAAACCGACGAAGGCACGGAATTCCTCAACAGACCGTTCCAAGCCTTTCTGAAAGCCCAGAAGGTGTTTTTCTTCCATACGTACAACGAGACCAAGGCTTCCGTGGTGGAAAGGTTCAACAGGACATTCAAAGGCCGTATGTATAAATATTTCACCTATAAGAATACAAGGCGGTACATCGATGTTCTCCTGAAACTGGTGAGGGGTTACACCGGAGCCTATCACCGGAGTATAGAGAGAGCCCGCATTACCGTGACCCAGCGCAATGAAGCCCAAGTCCGGCGTGTCTTGTACCCCAGGCCATCGCAGCGAACGACGAAGGCGGTGTACAAGGTCGGGGACCCTGTACGGATCAGTAAAGTCAAGGGCAAGTTCGAGAAAGTTACTTGCCCAACTGGAGCGATGAGCACTTCCTGATTAAACGGCGCCTACCCCGACAGCAGCGAGTCTATGAACTGGAAGATCTTCAAGGGAAACCGTTGCTAGGGACGTTTTACGAGACGGAATTACAGCCTGTCGTAAAAACACAGCAAGACTACTACACGGTGGAGCAGATTTTGAAACGGAACGTCGACGTGGCAAACTGTTTCATTTCGTCAAATGGCAAGGCTGGCCCAGTTCCTTCAATTCCTGGGTCGCTGCCAACCAGGTGAAACGACTATAAAACCAGACACCACTACCGTCCTCCTTCATTCCACGTCCAACCACAGTGCTCTGAAGACAACGTCTCCCAAACGCGCAAAGCGCAAGTGGGTTTTTTGTGGTGATAGTGCTAACCCTGCTGAGTGTGTTGTGACGGAGGTGTGTTTTACGACGCAGCTTGCGTCAGCACGTTACTTAACCAACTGAGAACACCAGCCACCAGCGAAACCGGTCTACAGAGAGCACCAGTCGTATCGAGCCCAGTCACCACCACCACACCCCGTGCGTACAAGCCACGTCGAGCTCCACACCTACACCCAAGAACACCCACTACGTCTCAAGACCCACCGGATTTCATCCCTCACAGGCGTGAACAGACAACGACCACCGACGTTGTACCCACCCCCATCATCATCCCTGACAGTGTACAGACAACGACGACCACGTTGTACCCACCACCACTCCAGTTCACTCGTACCAAATTTACAAGAGCGGGTTACCACGACAGCGTATACACCTCGAACCATGGACCCTCGGTGGCAGCATTCCTTCACTTGCGTCATCGCAGGACCGACAGGCTCCGGCAAACGCACTTCGTCCGGAAGCTCCTTCAACACGCCGACAGCATGATCACCCCACCCATTGCCCGAGTCGTGTGGTGTTACGGAGAATGGCAGGAAGCGTATGCAGCAATGGCCCACATCACGTTCGTGGGAGGCCTACCCAACCTGGCCGATTTGGAACCCGACACCTTGGTGGTTCTGGATGATCTCATGGCGGAGACGGATGCGCGGGTCACCCAACTCTTTACCAAAGGCAGCCACCATCGACGGCTCAGCATCATCTACATTGTGCAGAATCTGTTCACTAAAAACAAAGAACATCGGAACATCAGCTTAAATGCCCACTACCTGGTGGTCTTCAAAAACCCGAGAGATACCACTCAACTGCTGCACCTGGCGAGACAGATGTATCCCGGCCGCACACCGTTTGCGTTGGAAGCCTTCAAAGCTGCCACAACCCCTCAGCATGGGTATATGCTCTTCGACCTCAAGCAAGCCACTCCCGACCACCTTCGACTACGGACTACGGCTTGTGGGGTGGCGTTTTTCTCGTCTCGCCAAGAAAATGACAATGGGATGGGTCCCGGAGCGAATCAGTGGAATTTTTGGAAAAAGTCACCGAGGTCTGTATATAGGCCTATAGGCTGGCTATATGGGGGTATAGGACCATCCTGGGAAACCTACTTCTCGACATTTGCAGTATAGGTTGTGGGGTCTCGTTTTCTTAGTCTCGTCAAGACAAACATGATAGGAAGTGTCGCGGAGCGAATCGTTGAAATTTTTGGAAAAAGTTCAGGGAGACCCATACTAGGGGTATAGGACCAATGTTTGTCCCACTGGGAAACCTACTTCTAGACATTTGCGGTATGGTTGTTTGGATTTGTTTTCTTAGTCTCGTCAAGACAAACATGATAGGAAGTGTCCCGGCACGAAACGGTGAAATGTTTTAAAAAAGGTCGAGGTCTGTATATAGCCCCATATAGACCCATATACGGGTTATGGAGGTATAGGTCCAATGTTTGTCCCACTGGGAAACCTACTTCTATACATTTGCGGTATGGTTGTTTGGATTTGTTTTCTTAGTCTCGTCAAGACAAACATGATAGGAAGTGTCCCGGCACGAAACGGTGAAATTTTTGAAAAAAGTTCGAGGTCTGTCTATAGCCCAATATAGACCCATATACTGGGGTATAAGCCCAATGTATGTATAAATCCATACTGGGTGGACGTGTTGGAGTGTAGGTGAGTCCCTGGTGGTCCAATGGTGTCGTGTGAGGTCTTATTTTGAAGCTCTCATGCAGGAGCACTTGACTACACTAATGGTCCGTACGTTGTCAATATTGTGCGCATGCGCAGCCTGGCCGTAGTATAGAAAGCAGGCATTTTTGGGGGTGTGTGTGGGTGTGTGTGGGTGTGTTTGGGTTAGAGATGGGCTATTCACGGTTCGAATGGGTCGTGTGAGGTATCAATGTGAAGCATATGTAATGGAGCATCTGATGGCGTGGATGTGGGGTAGAAATATGGTCATTCTGCGCATGCGCAGCCTGGCCGTAGTATAGAAAGCAGGCATTTTTGGGGGTGTGTGTGGGTGTGTTTGGGTTAGACATGGGCTATTCACGCGTAGTTTCGTAGGCGGGCTGCCACTGGCTATAACACCAAACAACACGTGTCAGAGCTGGGGTTACCACACCTTCCTCTAGAAACTTCATCACCCAGGACGTCTTTCCACACCCCGTAGGGCCGCTCACCGTCATCGTATAGGGATGTCCTACGCCACTTGGTGGACCTATAGCGGGACTTGGTGGTGTCTCTTGTCTATGCGTTAGACGCATATGTCTGAGCATATTGTCGCGACGAGAGAGTGTCTTTTGACAGAACGGACATGTTCTCGACATGGTACCCGGTCAAAGGATGGATACAGACTGAGGCTAATGGTATACAAACGACCTTATATGACCACTCACTCACTCACTCACTCACTCACCGTCGTTAGTGCGTCCATGCATTAAGACGGGCGTTGGGGACGCCTCACGGGCGTTTTACACGCCTCACTCACTCACTCACTCACTCACTCACTCACTCACACGCGCGAGGGCGTCAACGCCCGGTGGTGGTGGTGGGAGCTCCCGTGTGGCAGAGCTCTTGGATCGGAGCTCTTGGAGCTCAAAGCGTGTGGAGCTCAGAGCTCGGAAGTGACATTTGCATGTGACCTCTGTGAGGTCACTTCCGCTTCCGTTCACGTGACCGGAACTGACATTTGACCCCTGCGCGCAATTTTTATCCGGTATTGTTGGCGCGCGCAGGGGTCAGTCAGTTACGGTCACGTGAACGGAAGCGGAAGTGACCTCACAGAGGTCACATGCAAATGTCACTTCCGAGCTCTGAGCTCCACACGCTTTGAGCTCCAAGAGCTCCGATCCAAGAGCTCTGCCACACGGGAGCTCCCACCACCACCACCGGGCGTTGACGCCCTCGCGCGTGTGAGTGAGTGAGTGAGTGAGTGAGTGAGTGAGTGAGTGAGTGAGGCGTGTAAAACGCCCATAACGCGTCGCCAACGCCCGTCTTAACGCATGGACGCACTAACGACGGTGAGTGAGTGAGTGAGTGAGTGAGTGAGTGGTCATATAAGGTCGTTTGTACACCATTAGCCTCAGTCTGTATCCATCCTTTGACCGGGTACCATGTCGAGTACATGTCCGTTCTGTCAAAAGACACTCTCTCGTCGCGACAATATGCTCAGACATATGCGTCTAACGCATAGACAAGAGACACCACCAAGTCCCGCTATAAGTCCACCAAGTGGCGTAGGACATCCCTATACGATGACGGTGAGCGGCCCTACGGGGTGTGGAAAGACGTCGTGGGTGATGAAGTTTCTAGAGGAAGGTGTGGCAACCCCAGCTCCGACACGTGTTGTTTGGTGTTATAGCCAGTGGCAGCCCGCCTACGAAACTACGCGATTACAGAATGTGAGCTTTGTCCCAGGAATTCCTCACGACATAGACGAACCCTATTACTTCGATTCCGAGCAGACCAACGTGGTAGTGCTCGATGATCTGATGAGTGCGGCCAAGGACAATTCGAAAATCGCCGACCTATTCACCAAAGGGTCCCATCATCGAAATCTGTCCGTCATCTATTTGACTCAGAATCTCTTTCCTCAAGGGAAGGCGTCCAGAGATATTGCCTTGAACTGCCAATACTTTGTGTTGTTCTCCAATCCCATTGACAGAGCATAAATCCGTGTGTTTGGTAGTCGAATTTATCCTCAGAACATCGACCATTTCATGCAGGCGTTTCAAGGAGCGACAAGCCGTCCGTACGGCTACCTGTTCGTAGATTTAAAAGCCCATACCCCGGAAGATCGTCGGCTGACGACCCACCTGTTACCCGGCGAGGCATCACCGCAACGTCATATATCCCGACACCATCCACCGAGTCCACATCTGGTAGGGCAGCAGCAGCAACCCACCCTCATACCGTGGGGCCCCTTCATACCATCAGTCCCGGAATATCACCCAACCGTGAAGGACCAACCCGAGGTTGAAGAACATAATGTGAACTCGAGGCTATGGAAGGATTTGTTCAAAGAAAGTATGGACGCCGAGATGAGCGAGATGTTGGAGGCCACAGGAAACAAGTTTCAATGCAAAGGGTATTCGAAAGAGGAAGCCGCAATTTTAGCCCCTAACCGATTGGCACCCAGACAACGACGGGCTTTACGTCAGCGGTATGTCGACTTCGTGACCCATATGAAATTGTTGGATAAGGACCCAGTCCATATGGAAATTGAAAGAACAGCGTCGTTGTTGAAAACCTCGGGCATGAACTGGAAAGCGGCGTATGTCAGAGCAATAGCACTAAAGAAACATTTGCTCGAACGCATCATTAAACGACGTTAAAGCGTTAAGAAAGTGTGTTAAGGCGCTGAGACGGGCGTTAAGGCGTAACGACTGGCGCTGACGGGCGTCACTGTATTTCGGTGAATTGGAGTCAATTCCATGGAAATCAGAGCTTCTGAGCTAATTCACCAGGGCGTTGAAGCGTTAAGCTAAGCGTTGATGGGCGTTACTGTCTATAAAAGCAAGCGTATTTCCAAAAACACGCACAGTCGACGTTCAACCGTCAATATGGCTTATACTTGCTCTGAGTGCGAACGCACGTTCACCAGACATTACGATATGATGCGACACCAGAAAAATATACATGGGATTGAAGACTCCGAGGAGTCAGTTGAGGCGGATGCTGATACAGAGACTGCTGAGAGTGTATCGACTGATCTAGTGATACGGAGAGCTTGACCTCAGATAGTCAGCCTACATCCGTGGAAAGTGAGGCAGAACCTACCTTCTGGGATCGTATTGTGACAGCAGCTATCAATACTTACGCTGCAGCGATCGAGGACGCCAGAGAGGATAATTTACAACAGGCATACACCCAAATGCGCCCTCGCATCAGGAAAACAGCCATGGCGATCTATGAACAGTATACCTTACTACCGCTTGAAATGAAAGGCGACCGCACGCACAGGTCCATCATGAGGACCAAGCGTCACCTGGAAGAGGCTATGGGACTACCACCCACCGAGGCCCTGAAAAATGCGATCAGAATGCGCAAACAACTGTTTCAGGACATGCTACCCGAAGAATATCCAGGCCTGCCCGACGACGACGCTTAGGTCACACCGAGCAAAGATGGAACTTTCTGAAATGGAGACTTCTGATTGGACAAGAATCTAACGGACAGGAACGAATACGACAGGTGCAAATGGTGGCCTCTGATTTGGCAAGAGTCTTTTTGAGTTGTAAACATACCCAACGCGGCTCTCCCAGCGTGGGTATGATGTAACATTGGGGAAAATAAACTATTTGAAAAAACTTCTTGTTGTTGTTGTTCTCTCATGTGTCATCCTTGTTGTTGTTGTTGTTCTCTCTCCGGTCTATATCATGGCGTCAAGGCGCTATGTTAGAGCGTTAAGGCGTAACTACGAGCGTTGACGGGCGTCACTGCATTTCGAAGAATTAGTGACAATTCCATGGAATATCTAGAAAATCAGAACTTCTGAGCTATTTCACCAGGGCGTTGAAGCGTTAAGCTTGGCGTTGGCGGGCGTTGCTACATAGGCGTTTTGCACGCCTCACTCACTCACTCACTGACTCACTGACTCACTGACTCACTCACTCACTCGCTCACTGACACGCGCGCATACACTCACACTCACAAGTAACTCGACCAGGTAGTTGGATGGAAAAATAGGCCGTTATCTACTCCAAATGCACTCCATCGCACCTCCGAAACTCCCGCTTTCGCTATTACTCTCACTGATGACGTCACCAGTGACGTCACAGGTGACGTGGACATCCCTTTAAGTCGTGGTCTACACCCCGAGGACCCATAGTGGTCCATATCGGCCTCAAAATGTCTATTTCCATACTATCGCCTGCCTGCGCATGCGCGGAATGACGATATTCCTAACACCCATCCACCCAGGCGGATGCGCCCCCACATATGATTCACATTGATACCTCACTCGACACAATAGGCCCATTAGGGGCCCACATAGACCACAAATACGTCTATTTCCATACCCTTTGGCTACCGCGCATGCGCAGAATGACCATATTTCTACCCCACATCCACGCCATCAGATGCTCCATTACATATGCTTCACATTGATACCTCACACGACCCATTCGAACCGTGAATAACCCATCTCTAACCCAAACACACCCACACACACCCCCAAAAATGCCTGCTTTCTATACTACGACCAGGCTGCGCATGCGCAGAATGACCATATTTCTACCCCACATCCACGCCATCAGATGCTCCATTACATATGCTTCACATTGATACCTCACACGACCCATTCGAACCGTGAATAGCCCATCTCTAACCCAAACACACCCACACACACCCCCAAAAATGCCTGCTTTCTATACTACGGCCAGACTGCGTGTGCGCAGAATATTGACAACGTACGAACCATTAGTGTAGTCAAGTGCTCCTGCATGAGAGCTTCAAAATAAGACCTCACACGACACCATTGTACCACCAGGGACTCACCTAGACTCCAACACGTTCACCCAGTATGGATTTATACATACATTGGGCTTATACCCCAGTATATGGGTCTATATGGGGCGACAGACCACGAACTTTTTTCAAAAATTTCACCGTTTCGTGCCGGGACACTTCCTATCATGTTTGTCTTGACGAGACTAAGAAAACAATCCAAACAACCATACCGCAAATGTATAGAAGTAGGTTTCCCAGTGGTACAAACATTGGACCTATACCTCCATAACCCGTATATGGGTCTATATGGGGCTATATACAGACCTCGACCCTTTTTCAAAAATTTCACCGTTTCGTACCGGGACACTTCCTATCATGTTGGTCTTGACGAGACTAAGAAAACAAATCCAAACAACCATACCGCAAATGTCTAGAAGTAGGTTTCCCAGTGGGACAAACATTGGTCCTATACCCCTAGTATGGGACTATATGGGTCTCCCTGCACTTTTTCCAAAAATTTCAACGATTCGCTCCGCGACACTTCCTATCATGCTTGTCTTGACGAGACTAAGAAAGCGAGACCCCACAACCTATACCGCAAATGTCGAGAAGTAGGTTTCCCAGGATGGTCCTATACCCCCATATAGCCAGCCTATAGGCCTATATACAGACCTCGGTGACTTTTTCCAAAAATTCCACCGATTCGCTCCGGGACCCTTCCCATTGTCATTTTCTTGGCGAGACGAGAAAAACGCCACCCCACAAGCCATAGTAAAGCCCACGAAAAAAAATTGACCATCCCCATACCCCATACAGGCATTTCCCCGTATATTGTATAATACAGACCCCTATTGTAGGGGTAAAGTGCGAGTTCCGCTTTTTTTCTGGAGAAATTTTTACATGCACCCACCCCATTGACTTGATAGGCAGGCCGCGATAAGCCCGGGGACCGATATTAGCCCTTTTGGCTAGGGTTGATAGGTGTTTTCCCATATTTTAGGAGTAAAGTCCGTGTTCTGCTTTTTCTCTGGAGAAAGTTTTACATGCACCCACCCATGACTGGATGCCCCTTCACATAGGCTTCACATTGATACCTCATACAACTCCATCGGCCCATTAGGGGCTCCCCTAGATCCCAAAACGTCTATTTCCATACCCTTTTTCCACAATTCCCTGTCTGCGCATGCGTAGAATGGTGACAACGCTCGAGCCACTAGTCCAGTCAGATGCCCCCTCACATAGGCTTCACATTGATACCTCATATGACTCCATCGGCCCATTAGGGGCTCCCCTAGATCCCAAAACGTCTATTTCCATACCCTTTTCCCACAATTCCCTGTCTGCGCATGCGCAGAATGGTGACAACGCCCGAGCCGCTAGTCCAGTCAGATGCCCCTTCACGAATGCTTCACATTGATACCTCATATGAACCCATTGGACCATTAGTGGCTCCCCTAGCTCCAAAACGTCTATTTTCATACACTTTGGCCACCGCGCATGCGCAGAATGCCGATATTTCAACCCCACACCCAGCCCATCAGATGCCCCTTCACGACTGCTTCACTTTGATACCTCACTCGACCCAATCGGTCCACTAGGGACCCACCTAGGTCACAAAACGTCTATTTAGGTATTCCCCGTATACATTAACATTGGAAGTCAACCCATGGGACTACTTTCTGTCCGCGGAGGCAGACCGCATCACCGCGGATGAATACAAAGGTCAAAGAATTATTTTTGGCCTGCAAAATTTGGAACTCTCCTGTATTCGGAGGTATTTTTTGGTCACAAGACTGGTGGCGCCCTCTGGCGGCTATCTTCGGAAAAATTGTTCAAACAGAGTTATCTGCCCTTAAATGATCTAGAATTTACTCTTACTATACTACTGATGTGTATGCGCTATTTAAGAAATATGACATGAAATATGAATTTTTGGCCAAATTATCGCAGTTTAGACTTTGTACATTTTCATTGATAAGGTTTCTGTTACGCAAAAAATTGCATGTATCATGGAAAATTCGCTCTACATATGTTTTCAATAATGCTGCAGCTTCAGCCGGAGACCCTGCAAGGCGATATATTGGATTTCTCAGAATGCTTGTTTTATATTGCATATTAGTACTGATGGATACTTTGAATATCAAATCCTGGGAGAAAATATCTGGAAGATACCATCTTCAGCCTTCGACACTTCGGGCTAAACCAATCCAAACCTCCAAAGCAAACTGTAATCGACAGGAGAGGGATGTCCATGGTGAAGTAGTGTGCATGTGCATGTCACGAACACAGCACAGTCAATTGGAAATGAGCAAGCCCGTCAACCAAATCAGTGAGCGTAGGCATGCATGTATGTCTAAACTAAAAACACCACCACACAGGTCAGTCGTTGTTTCAGAGCCTGGAGAATACATATTGCATCTCAGGATTTGATCCTCAGAGTAACCGAAAGTGGATGGATGTACTTGGGCATGTACAGCATCTATATTCCCCCCAAAGAAAAAAGACAAAGAATTCAAAGGAATTAACAATTTTTGAAACATGTATACTGTAGATCAATTACATAGAACATGTACATGTAAAATGATTCCATGAAGAGGTGAACATTTTATGGAGATAAAATAACTAGACTGATTTTTACCCCTCAGCCATTTTGGCCTTGGGGTATTGTCGTCGCGATGTACGTCCGTCCATCCATTACCGCATTCTAGGCAAACCCGCTTGAGACACAACCACCAAATTTTGAACACTGCCTATTGAAAGTGGCTCCCCTCTGCCCATATTTTAGAGAGATATTAACAGATATATTAATTTCTCTCTCATATATGCTTGAATGTAACCAGCTATATCTGTAGACCTGTGTTCGATATAGCTACTATATTTTGAAAACTTATTTATATTGTTGTATTCTAGAAGCCAACACAAATTTACTCGCCTTGGCTCTTATTTTACAGAGTTATGCATGCCTCTTTTCGGGTGCTGTTATCTCTGATTTTGTGATATATAAGCTTGAATGTAACCAGTTATATATAATTAACAGTGTTTGGTACAGCTACCAGATTATGAGGAAACATTTTTATCCAGTCGTAGTCTAGATGCCTACAAAAAGTCTTGGCCCATATTTTATGGATTTATGCCCCTTTCGGATGTAAATACTTCCGATGTTGTGATGTGTAGTTGTAACCAGTTATACATGTATCTGAAGAACTGTGCTCAATACAGCTACCAAATTTTGGGAACTCATTTGTCTACTTGTATTCTAAAAGCCTACAAAAAGTTATGACCCTTTTTGTGTATTAATCTAGATATGATTAAGTTGCTGTTTATATATCTGCAGAATTGATGATATTTTCTGAAAAGGGCAATTCTGGATGATTAGTATAGCCATAATATGTTGCACATTCTCGGCATATTACTCAATTGCTTGGGGGAAGCCTAGGGGTTTTGTGAGTCTCACCCTCATGTTGAAATCTGAACCAGTGGTTTCTGCCACAGCTTGCTGACAATCACTATAAACTGTTGCTGCTACAATTAGATGACAGGACAGTAGAATGTGTCACATGTAAAGTACTACACATACTGACTTATCCAATATGGAATAAGCCTTGTGAATTAAGTCAGGCTAAATCTGTAAAGCACTGATTACGAATGGCTAAAAGGGTGAAGGACAACAAACTTCCTCTCCGCTACACCACACTACTCTCAATTAATTCTGCTCAAGGACAAATAATCTGATCATGCCATTCAGCTGGTTTCATGGAACAATATACACTGCCTAGTTTTACCAATTTGATCGACCTAGTCTGATATTAATGGATGCAATGAGAATTAAGAATAATGAATTTTAGCTCTCTGTGTATCAGCTACATGTAATTGCGTTCACTCACTAACTCCATAATATTTCTTGGTTAAACAAATGTTGCATTAAAAAAACTTAGGAATGCAAATACAATAGCATTGAAACTGTTTTTGAAACTGTCATTGAAATAGAGTTATTATTCAAAAGTACAATATGTATGAATTTTTAGGGAGCCAGAACTACAGGTACCGGTACATGTATCAAGTAATATCTATATCATTAGAATGGCAGTCCCTCTATATAGTATTTCTTGGTTAAACAAGAGCTGAACAATAGTTAAACTTAGCAATGCAGATACAACACGAGGCAGCACCTAAAAGGTGCAACAACCCCTCAGCCGAACAGTTCTAGTCAGTGTATAGTGGTACATGTACACAATGAATGGAAAATGCATATGTAAAAGCCTGAATTTGTTGAATGCGGAAGATGCTTTAGCAGTGGTTAAAATATGATAAATTCAGTGTGGGATGTTGGATGCATTGGAGGACTATTATAAATAATTTGACGAAAAATATGGTGGAAGAACATGCCGAAGACAAGTCCCCGCCAGCATAGGCTGAGCTGTAAAAACTAATTTCAAAACTATTTGATATTAGAGCTGAAATGAATATTTGGATACACATTTTCTCGCATCCTCCCTACCCCACGAGTTTTCTTTGTACATCAAAGAACCCCTGGGACAATTGGTCAGTAAATTCAAACTCATCAACAAGGCAGCAAGCATGCTAAAGTGGTGCAGTAAATTAGATCAGGTTAAATTCTATTCAAATATCGATTGACTGATCACAAGTTCGCTGCATTAATTAGAATTCTACAACCACTACAACAGTATTCATTTCCACCAACAACGGGTGTTGAAATTTATTCAAACACTGCGAGAGGAGTGGCGGAAATTTTTTTAAACACTGCGAGAGAAGTGGCAGGAAATTTATTGTCGACCATCGTTGTCATCCAGGACCAAGGTTTTCTGCTTTGAATCAAACACTGTGAGAGTAAGGGGTCACGTCCAATCGATCGAGACGGTTTCTTGATTAACGAGTAAAACCGATAAATATCTCGTTTCGAAGGGTCCCGATTTATCTCTATCGATTGTTGTCCCGGTTTACTCCCGGTTTTCTCTCGAAGCGCGAGACCATCTCGATCGCCCTCGAAATAATTCGACTTGCTTCGAGACTGTAATCGAGATGCCTTCAAATGAACGTTTGAACCATTCGGAATGCGTATGCTCGTCATAAATATACTTTTCTATGGCGAAATTAATTTCGGCGAGTACATACGCATTAAAACACGGATTTTGTATTAGATTAAACATGAATCGTTTAATATGACTCTGTTGTTTCGTCTGGCGAACTGCAGTCGCATATATTTGCCCTGACAGCGCAGTTTCGCTACCTGTTATCTTTATAGCTCTTTATTGAAACAAATATTTAATAGAATCTTGACTTGAAAATTATAGTACCACGTTCGTCAGAGATTTTCTAGGTATCCAAATGTGCAGTGGCTTTGAAGTCCACAGGAGGGGCTGGAAATTTACCGGAAACCGGCTGATAATAAAATCAAATGTGATCTTTGGTCTAAAGTGAGAGTTGGGCGATAATTACTGTTATTAATCATATTTTTTGTAAAATTTCTCAACACATGTTATCAGCAATAATAATGGAACGCTGGTATATTACCAAGCCCGCCAAAAGTAATGTTTCAGTTTATTTCCTTGTTGTTTCAAGCCGAAGATTTTCAGACCGACTGTGGTGTGAATTATCAACACCTCTAGTTCCGATTGTTAGTATTTCCGCTAACGTCTTCCATGCAAGCTTATATATCAGAAAAAAAAGTAGGCTGTCGCCATCGGGACCCCTCGGGCTGGGCCCAGAGCAATTGTGGAAATAATGTTTCTGACCCCAACAACTCACATATTTGGGGTGGGCATGTATAAAGGGGCATAACTCCTGAAAAACACATCCCATGGCACCGACTTTCAATAGGCTTCTGGTACTGGCTGTATTAAACAACTGTATTAAGTTTCATTGTTGTGAGTGAAGAACTTTTTGAGATAATGTGTTTACAAGGATATGGACCAACAGACATGTATAAAGGGGCAGAACTCCTGAAAAACACATCCGATTACACCGACTTTCAATTGGCTCTGGTACTGGCTGTATTAAACAACTGTATGAAGTTTCATTGTTGTGAGTGAAGGACTTTTTGAGATAATGTGTTTACAAGGATAAAAACAGACAGACATGTATAAAGGGGCATAACTCCTGAAAAACACATCCAATGGCACCGACTTTCAATAGGCTTTGGTACTGGTTGTATTAAACAACTGTATGAAGTTTCATTGTTGTGAGTGAAGGACTTTTTGAGATAATGTGTTTACAAGGATATGGACCAACAGACATGTATAAAGGGGCATAACTCCTGAAAAACACATCCGATTACACCGACTTTGAATAGGCTTCTGGTACTAGCTGCATTAAACAACTGTATGAAGTTTCATTGTTGTGAGTGAAGGACTTTTTGAGATAATGTGTTTACAAGGATAAAAACAGACAGACATGTATAAAGGGGCACAACTCCTGAAAAACACATCCAATGGCACCGACTTTCAATAGGCTTCTGGTACTGGCTGTATTAAACAACTGTATGAAGTTTCATTGTTGTAAGTGAATGACTTTTTGAGATAATGTGTTTACAATGATATGATGGACAAACGGACAGACGGACGCGGACGGACGGACGGACAGACGGACGGACAGACGACGGAGGCAACGACAATACCGCTCGGGCAGAATCTGCCCGAGGGGTAAAAAACTGTGTTGATATAATCTCCTTCTTTGAACTATATCACAAGATAGTAATTATCTGCATTGAATAACACCAAATTATAAAACAAATTATAAACAGAGGTTAATACACCGGTCAAACATTTAACTTAACCTTCATTTTGCGGTTGAAACAAATGTTGGTTCAAAATAATTTAATAGAAAAAATAATTAAGGCATGCTATCATTTCATTAATATTGAGATCCTCTACAGTTGTCTCATTTCTTCCGCGTTCGATACTAGCCAGATATAAAATCAATTATTGATGTGAGATAAGAACATTCAATCATATATTTATAATTGATATAGATAAATGAAACGTATTCTTTCAATTGGATTCAGGAAAAAACAGGATATTAATATATCGGATAAATGTTGAATAACATGAAACAAACCTCTTTAAAACAATCCGTTGTCGAGATTCTAATTTGGGACAAAATATGCGTATAATGACGTGCGCCCCGAAAATATCACACCCACAAAACTCTCTGATCGCCTATTGCATGAAACGGTCAAATTAACGGCAACAAAATACAGACATATAGAAACCGGGACCCCCTTCGAGATTAGCGATTAATTTAATACCCATCTCGAGAACCGGGACTTTTCGATCGAGATAGAGCCGGGAGCAAACCGGGAGAAGACGCCAGGAGTCCCGGTTCTGCCCTCCCGGTTTCAGCCGAGAAATTTCTCGATCCATCTCGAAGGCATCGAGAAAGTGCCTCGATTAATTGGACGTGACCCCCAAGGGCGGGAAATTTATTGTCGACCATCACTGTCGACCAAGACCAAGGTTTTCTGCTCGGACTCGAACACTGAGAGTAGGGACAAGAAATTTATTGTCGACCGTCATTGTCGACCAGGATCAATGTTTTCCTTCGGAGGTGGCGAGAAATTTATTAACACTGTGAGAATGAGGGCAAGAAATTTATTGTCGACCGTCATTGTTGACCAGGATCAATGTTTTCCTTCGGACTCAAACACTGCGAGAATAGTGGCGGGAAATTTATTCAAACACTGTTAGAGTAGGGGCAAGAAATTTATTGTCGACCGTCATTGTCGATCAGGACCAAGGTTTTCTTCTCGGACTCAAGCACTGCGAGAGTAAGGGCGGAAAATTTATTCAAACACTGTGAGAGAAGTGGAGGGAAATTTATTGCCGACCGTCATTGTCAACCAGGGACAAGGTTTTTCTTCGGACTCAAACAATGCGAGAGCAATGACGGAAAATTTATTCGAACACTGCGAGAGAAGTGGCGGGAAATTTATTAGCACTGCGAGAATGAGGGCAAGAAATTTATTGTCGACCGTCATTGTCGACCAGGACCAAGGTTTTTCTTCGGACTCAGCACTGCGAGAGTAGTGGCGGGAAATTTATTCAAATACAGCAAGAGAAGTGGCGGGAAATTTATTGTCGACCGTCATTGTCAACCAGGACCAATGTTTTCTGCTCGGACTCAAACACTGCGAGAGTAGGGCAAGAAATTTATTGTCGATCGTCATTGTCAATCAGAACCAAGGTTTTCTGCTCGCACTCAAACACTGCGAGAGTTGTGGCGGGAAATTTATTGTCGACCGTCATTGTCAACCACGACCAATGTTTTCTGCTCGGGCTCAAACACTGCGAGAGTAGGACAAGAAATTTATTGTCGACCATCATTGTCATCCACGACCAATGTTTTTTGCTCGGACACAAATAGTGCGAGAGAAGGGGGAATAAATTTATTGTCGACCGTCATTGTCGACCAGAACCAAGGTTTTCTCCTCGGACTTCAACACTGCGAGAGTAAGGGTGGGACATTTATTGTCGACCGTCATTGTCATCTACGACCAATGTTTCCTGCTCGGACTCATTCACTGCGAGAGAAGGGGAAATTTACTGTCGACCGTCATTGTCGACCAGGACCAAGGGTTTCTCCTCGGACTCAAACACTGCAATGGCGGAAAATTTATTCGAACACTGCGAGAGAAATGGCGGGAAATATATTAACACTGCGAGAATGAGGGCAAGAAATTTATTGTCGACCGTCATTGTCGACCAGGACCAAGGTTTTCGTCTCGGACTCAAACACTGCGAGAGTAAGGGCGGAAAATTTATTGTCGACCGTCATTGTCAATCAGGACCAATGTATTATTTCGGACTTATGTACTGCACGAGTAGGGGCAAGAACAACTTTTCCTTCGGACTAAAACACTGGGAGTGCGGGCAAGAAATTCATCGTCGACCATCATTGTCAAGCAGGACAAAGGTTTTCTACTCGGACTCAAACACTGCGAGAGTAGGACAAGAAATTTATTGTCGACCGTCATTGTCAATCAGAACCAAGGTTTTCTGCTCGCACTCAAACACTGCGAGAGTTGTGGCGGGAAATTTATTGTCGACCGTCATTGTCAACCACGACCAATGTTTTCTGCTCGGGCTCAAACACTGCGAGAGTAGGACAAGAAATTTATTGTCGACCATCATTGTCATCCACGACCAATGTTTTCTGCTCGGACACAAATAGTGCGAGAGAAGGGGGAATAAATTTATTGTCGACCGTCATTGTCGACCAGAACCAAGGTTTTCTCCTCGGACTCAAACAATGCGAGAGCAATAGCGGAAAATTTATTCGAACACTGCGAGAATATCGGCGGGAAATTTATTCGAACTCCGTGAGAGTAGGGGCAAGAAATTTAATGTCGACCGTCGTTGTCGACCAGAACCAAGGTTTTCTCATCGGACTCAAACAATGCGAGAGTAAGGGCGGAAACTTTATTCTAACACTGCGACAGTAGTGGCGGGAAATTTATTGTCGACCGTCATTGTCAACCAGGAACAAGTGTTTTATTTCGGACTCAAACACTGCGAGAGTAGTGGCGGAAAATTTATTCAAACACTGCGAGGGAAGTGGCGGGAAATTTATTGTCGACCGTCATTGTCGTCCAGGACCAATGTTTTTATTCGGACTCAAACACTGCGAGAGTAGTGGCGGAAAATTTATTCAAACACTGCAAGGGAAGTGGCGGGAGATTTATTGTCGACTGTCATTGTCGACCAGGACCAATGTTTTCCTTCGTACTCAAAACTTTGCGACAGTAGCTGCGGGAAATTTATTCAAACACTGGGAGAGGAGGGGCAGGAAGTTTACTTTCCGACAGTCATCATTTGGACTAAAACACTGCTCCGAGATAAGGGGCAAGAATATATACTGTTGCAAGAGTAGTGTGAGAAACTTATTATGGGCCTCCAATATTTTGGGAACTGGGGGCATGGAGGGTCTACCAGTTTAATATAGAGAGTTGTGGACATTCTGCGATAAGCAAAATTATCGATAAAATACATAGCTTAAATTCCTAGACTAGTTCGCCTGGCCTAATCTTTAGCTAAAAGCTAATATCTATATATTTATCAATTGAAGAGTAAAAATATGTATACAGGTTTTCACATAACAGCAACGTTAACGTGAACGAGTTGATATTTGAGAGTATGGCACTTGCGTGCATGATCTAAGGTTAAAGTGTGAATTTACATAACACAAAATATATAACCAGTATTTAATTAGTATTTTCAGCTCTGATGACTAGATGAAGAACGGATAATTAAGGATGACGATATTCAATGTGTATTGTTTTGTATCGCGGTACACATGTGTTCATTTTATGTAATTGTATATAGATTTGACTGTAAATTGATTGTTTAATGATCCAAGTTAGTATTTTACTGAGAATGTTATGTAATTTATGTCTGACAATATGCTAATGATCATATGATATCATTCTAAATGAGAAACATACAGCGCTATGAAGATGTAGCTGCGACATTGTCGGTTCCCATTATATACAGTAACCAGAATTAACTTTCGCATACTTTAAATGTATTGTTACAGTCAGAGAACTGTGATAAAGAGTATTTTGTGTACCAGATCAAATACTGTGACAAGAACGCTATATTACAGAAAGATGAGGCCGCGCATGTATATACTCGCTGTTTCTAGCAAAATTATATAACGTTATGAGTTGTATGGATCCCATGATGATTTTGGATCTCATGATGGTTTAAGATCCTATCAAAATGTCAGCCTTCTTGTCGGAACGCCATGATGACGATCAACAGTGCGTTAGTCTAGCACATGTATACGCGACGGCATAAGTATATATCTAGCCACGGGAATTAGAACTGAATATTGAATATGATAATTATTTATATGAGATGAAGATATATGCAAAATGAATATTGTATATTAAGGTTTAATAAAATGTTGATTGTCTTTTCCAGACCCTAAGCGACAGCTGATAGAGGACCGTCTAAGCATTGCTAGTGACGACTGATGCGCAGTGACCTATAGCCATGGAAAAGATGACGATAAACTAAGAGGATGATGATTAGACGATACAGGACGAGGAAATATTCCGCGTACCGTACATATTAACTTATTAAACGCCATTTTCGTCATTTCATTGTACGCGGATTTGTTGAATTTTATGTGAAAATAATATTGAGGTTTCACTTTAGATTAGGGGAATTTTGCTCTCTAAATCCAGCAATTATGGGAGTTGTCGCACTGTGAGCTGGTGAACTTCCTACGCTCCGTCAAAGACACAAGAAAATATTCAAAAAGAAAAAATGCTGAGACGGTTTTAGGTTGAGTTGCTCGCGACCCTCGAGAGCTATAGAATAGGTATTTTTGTAAACGGCATCGGTGATCTTTTACGTATACACATCATGTAAGCGTGAGGTCACGCTTCTTCGAATCTGGGGATAATGTTACGAGACGAATATCCACTTGTGTATCTATTAGTTTGTTATATATTAATTATTCGTTTATATGCAACTACAGATACGCCTATAAACTATTTTACTTGCATACATCAATAATGAATCAATACAGTACTTGATATGATGTGTATAAGAAAGAACCCCGACACATGTTTTTACATGTTATTCTAAGCTGACTTGCTGGCATATAGAATTGTTCCTAAGGTACATCTATCGCACCAGAATATTATCTCTTTGGCATACTTGTTCACATCTGCTGCATATCAAATCACATATAAGGTTAATCGAATCTTAAACATGAGTCAAACTTAGTAAGAAGTTAGGCGAAGTTATCGAAGTCAGGAGATTTGGAGAGGAAGTCTCCATCCCACGGTCAGCCAGCACGGCTATGCCAAAGGATACGAGACCACGGGGAAGTTCTACATGCCAAAGTCTAGTTGTGAGTATTTAATAAACATTGGTTGTGTCTTTAACTATCTGCATTTATCTGTTGTCACTTGGTCCACGTGTAGAATATCTATACTATAATATGTAGTATAAAGGAGCGGGGTCTGTCTTGAAAATCTTCCACTGCGCTGCATCTCTGTCAATGAATAACGATATCGAAAATCAAGATTAAACCTCGTATCAAAGTCCTTCGATTTTCTTGATGTTGTTGTGATCTCCTGGTCGCCTGATTTAACACCATATCGTTGCAGAAACGTTTCAGAAGATACTCCAAAACGGTCTCCCAATATCGGCCAAAATGCACCAAAGGGGTAGTTGAGTTTTCATTGCTTTTAGCACGTCAGAATAGGAAACAGGTATAGCCTACACTTAGTGGGGGGGGGGGTAGGCAGCTAGCTTATCGTAGAACCTTATTGTCGGCAGTCGAATTCAAAGGGGTAAGGTAGGGCCTAGCTAAGTTAAGATAGGGTATTTTTTTCTTACTTTAGTGGTTAAAAGTTGAAGACCCAACGATGACCCTGCATTGGCATTACTAAACAATAACCACACCAAGTGAGATATTGGTCCAAAATTTGTTGCAAATTTCGAGATTTAGACAACAACAAAATGACCAGACCGGCCTGACAGCGAAAAACATTACTTTCATTTCACGACAAGCCGTTCAACGGTTGGCATTTGAGTCAAGACTCAATCCTAGATACAATGTTCGACCCTGTGGAAAATATGTAGCGCCACAAAACTTTAAAAAAATTCTGATAAAATATAGTACACGCACAGCAAATCCGATCGTAGCTTACAAAAACTCCAGCTAGGGGCCATTTGAACGCTGAAAAACTACGGACTCATAGATGATGATTTTATATGCAAATCAATACCCAATCTTTCCTGTTTTTAGAAATCCGTTCTAAAATGAAGAATTTGCATTAAGTTTGGAAAATTTTGATTCGCTTCTAAGTCAAGAAATTTCAAAGTGAAACTTAGCAGTTATGGTACTTGTTAATACGATGTATTTTTTTAACATGTTTCTAATATTTACCTGTTTATTTTTATATGTTGGTTCGGTTTCATGCGGGAAGAGGAATTGCCAACTCGTGAGGCTGTCACCAACGACAATATCAACTCATCACAGCAATACGCGCCAATTCGCTTTATCTATCAATTCACCTTTGGCATTCGCACTGGTAAGGATACGGAAGATGACATGCTTGAACCGATCGACTAACAATAACGATGCCCGTCAGCTAACCAGTGACCGTCTAACTTGGAAGGACTAGATGCATGATGGAGGAAAGAAGTCAACTTCCGGGTGTCATTGATTGGCAGTTAATCATCCTTGAAAGGAATGGTCAGTGTTACATATGCTTTAATTCTTTTTGAAATATTTGACTTTGTGAAATACACAAGTTAGTTACAACACTTGTGTCATCACCCCCGCACCCCCAAACACGGGCTTCAACCCATCTCCAGGAGCTGGTTTTCATTTTCTGTGGATATATTTATCTCTTTAACATGTTATTAGAAAGACAATGTAACGGATTTCCGTTTTCTTCTGTTTCAGCAAAACGCAGACGTTAAGAGGGACAAATTAACTGACCATGGCGATGCACAGACTGCGAGAGACCAGTATTTGTTCGCTGATATTGCTGATCATTTATGAACACTGGATCTCAATGGCGATCAAATGAAATGACAATCCAAGTGTGAAATGAGAGTATATTCCTGCAAAAGTCTTTGGAATCATTTGGACAGACGCCTACCCAGTGATAAGGCGATATTGTCATCATTTCTCGACAGCACCATGGACAACTTGACCGAGAAACAAGCATTCATGCCAGACAATAGATTTGTTGGCTTAATACACGTTACTATTCCATATTTACTTGAGTTTTGGTGATATTAGTGCCACGCGAAATGGGTCTGGAATTATTTTTCTGGACAAATTGGCGGATGAATCTCTTCATTTTCTGAACAGTCGGCGTAACTGCTTCCGGCTGGATAGGATAAATAGTGCCTACAATACGGAGTCATGTAGAATAACGTTCATTCGGCCCCTATCCACGGGTTGTGAAATTTAGCATTTGAGATCTTCTTTGTTCACTGATATATCGCACGCTTTTAATCGTGACTGGAGTGACATAGATGGTCAAGCATTCACGGTTCAAATTAACGATCAGCAGTAAATATATGCAGGAACTACGGTTATTGGCGATGTTGTTATTGAGAAGGACTCCATTGTGAAAGTCTTTTCGTCTTTTTAGCTCATCTGGGCCGAAGGCCCGATGGGCTTATGTCATGGACTGACTGTCCGTCGTCCGTCGTCCGTCGTCCGTTGTGGGTCGTCCGTTGTGCGTCAACATCTTCTTCTCTGAAACCGCTTGACCGATTAAGCTGAAACTTGGCATGCATGTTCCCCCCAATGAGTACACCAGAATTTGTTCATGCCGTGTCGATATGATTTTAAATATGGCCGCCATGGCGGCCATCTTGAATTTGCCATTGAAACATTGTTATCGCGATTTCTCAGGAACTACTGCATAGATCTTTCTCAAATTTGGTACACAGGTTCCCCTTGGGGTCTAGTTGTGCAAGATACCTGTTGTGATCTGATTCACAAATCCAATATGGCCACCAGGCGGCCATCTTGGATTTCCCCATGAAACATTGTTATTGCAATTTCTCAGGAACTACTTTGTGGATCTTCCTCAAATTTGGTACACAGGTTCCCCTTGGGGTCTAGTTGTGCAAGATACCCTTTCTGCTCTGATTCGAACATCCAATATGGCCACCAGGCAGCCATCTTGGATTTCCCTATGAAACTTCGTTATCGTGATTTATCAGGAAGTACTGCATGGATCTTTCTCAAATTTGATACACAGGTTCCCCTTAGTGTCTAGTTGTGCAAGATACTTTTGTGGTCTGATTCAGAAATCCAATATGGCCACCAGGCCGCCATCTTGGATTTCGAGATGAAACATTGTTATCTCGATTTCTCAGGAAGTACTGCATGGATCTTTCTCAAATTTGGTACAGAGGTTCCCCTTGGGGTCTAGTTGTGCAAGATACAATTTGTGGTCTGATTGAAAAATCCAATATGGCCACCAGGCGGCCATCTTGAATTTGCCAGTGAAATCTTGTCATCATTATTTTTCGTTAACTACTGCATGGATCTTTCTCAAATTTGGTACACAGGTTCCTCTTGGGGGTCTAGTTGTGCAAGATACCTTTTCTGCTCTGATTCGAACATCCAATATGGCCACCAGGCGGCCATCTTGGATTTCCCTATGAAACTTCGTTATCGTGATTTATCAGGAAGAACCGCATGGATCTTTCTCAAATTTGATACACAGGTTCCCCTTGGGGTCTAGTTGCGCAAGATACAATTTGCGGTCTGATTGAAAAATCCAATATGACCACCAGGCGGCCATCTTGGATTTCCAGATGAAACATTATCGCGATTTCTCAGGAACTACTGCATGGATCGTTCTCAAATTTGGTACAGAGGTTCCCCTTGGGGTCTAGTTGCGCAAGATGCAATTTGTAGTCTGATTGAAAAATCCAATATGGCCACCAGGCGGCCATCTTGGATTTCCAGATGAAACATTGTTATCGTGATTTCTCAGGAACTACTGCATGGATCTTTCTCAAATTTGGTACAGAGGTTGCCCTTGGGGTCTAGCTGTGCAGGATACCATATATGGTCTGATTGAAAAATCCAATATGGCCACCAGGTGGCCATCTTGGATTTCCCCATGAAATTTTGTTATCGTAAATTCTTAGGATATTACTGCATGGATGTTGATACACAGGTTCCCCTTGTGGTCCAGTTGTGCAAGATACCTTTTTTGGTTCATTTCGAAAATCCAATATTGCCGCATCTTGAATTTCCCATGAAACTTTATCATAAAATCTCAGGAAATAACTGCATGGATCATTTTATAGTGTTCAGGGGGGACAACACAAGTTAGAAACTCATCTATTGCAGTTCTTTAGTAAAAACTTCTCACAGCTACTTTCTCCAGTTACAGACAGATGACCTACAGTGCCGTGGCACTATCTTTTACATCTTCGCAGACAGATGGGGGTATGTCTTGGTTAGGCCATACCTCACCAGAGATTACTTTCATTGGAAAAATGTCCTGTTACATCTCATTGCCATCGTAACAACCCAGTCGCACATATTTCGTACTCGACATGTCTCCCCCTGGTGCATATACCCACAAAATATTGGAATCGTAGGTTAAAAACTGTCCAATGTACTGTCCGGACACGAAGTGGACAGACGGACGAACGACTGCAATCACATAATAAAAATTGGTTCTGGTTATTGCTTATAAGTTATACAGCTTACTGACAATCACACATTATATTTTGGTATAATTGCCTTTATTCCATATCCTCCAATTACAATCATGAATTTGCAACTTGACCTCCTGTGAAATCGACTATGTTGCCATTTTGTTCAGGGGAGACAACGCAAGTTAGAAACTCATCTATTGCAGTTCTTCAGTAAAAATTTCTCGCAGCCACTTTCTCCAGTTATAGCCAGATGAGCGCTACAGTGCCGTGGCACTATCTTTTTTTTACGAAAGACCCTTTCAATGTTCAGATTAGCATTTGGGTCACAATAAGTTGAAGCTGAAAGGCTACTACCAGATACGCTGGCCCCCATGGATTATAACTTTTGGTTTTATTGTCCGAGCTGCATGCCCTTCGATTTTCTTGATGTTATTGTCATCTCCCGGTCGCCTGATTTCACACCATATCGTTGCAGAAACGTTTCAGAAGATACTCCAAAACGATCTCCCAATATCGGCCATAATGCACCAAAGGGGTCGTTGAGTTTTCATTGCTTTTAACACGTCACAATAGGAAACAGGTATAACCTACACTTTGTGGTGGTGGAGGGGGGGGAGGGATAGCTAGCTCAGCGTAGAACCTTATTATCGGCAGTCGAATTCAAAACCTAGGGTAGGGCCTAGCTAAGTTAAGATAAGATAGGGTAATTTTTTTTTACTTTAGTGGTTAAAAGCAAAAGACCCAACGATGACCCTGCATTGGCATTACTAAACAATAACCACACCAAGTGAGGGATTGGTCCAACATTTGTTGCAAATTTCGAGATTGAGACAAAATGACCACACCGGCCTGACAGCGAAAAACATTACTGTCATTTCACGAGAAGCCGTTCAACGGTTGGCATTTGAGTCAAGACTCAATCCTAGATACAATGTTCGACCCTGTGGAAAATATGTAGCGCCACAAAACTTAAAAAAATTTCTGATAAAATATCGTACACGCACAGCAAATTCCGAACGTAGCTTACAAAAACTCCGGCTAGGGGCCATTTGAACGCTGAAAAACTACGGACTCATAGATGATGCTTGTATATGCAAATCAATACCGAATCTTTCCTGGTTTTAGAAATCCGTTCTAAAATGAAGAATTTGCATTAAGTTTGGAAAATTTTGGTTCGCTTCTAAGTCAAGAAATTTCAGAGTGAAACTTAGCAGTTACTTGTTAATACGGTGTATTTTTTTAACATGTTTCTAATATTTAACTGTTTATTTTTATATGTTGGTTCGGTTTCATGCGGGGAGAGGAATTGCCAACTCGTGAGGCTGTCACCAACGACAATATCAACTCATCATAGCAATAGGCGCCAATTCGCTTTTTCTATCAATTCACCTTTGGCATTCGCACTCAAACGGATACGGAAGATGACATGCTTGAGCCGATCGACTGAAGACCAGTCATCAGTGGTCAGCGACCAGCCTGAAGAGGCGAGCCATCATAGCCTTGCTACTCAAAATGTTGAAAGTGGTCTCAATGATGGTCAACATATAAGTACATCCATTGGATCTACCTCCGCACTGTGTAGTATCACTGTCTGTCAGAAAGATCAGGTCCCCTTGAGTACCCCTACTATGGGCAGTGATCAGCTTGAAGAGGAGTGCGAGCCCAGCCAAACTCCTGTCAGTGCTGACAATCAACACAGACCAACTGACAGTACCAATAACTCTACTAGCGACACCTCAGCGACTGGCGTACTGACTACCCCCACAATAGACTGTGATAAATTAAGACAGTAATCTAACTACTGATTGTGAAGGCTTGCCATCACATTCTACCCACAGTGAAGACCCTAGTTCTGTTACTGACATTTCTACGTGTGAATCTCAGCATCCCTGTCGCCCAGCACTTGTCATCACCCCTGGTCCCACATCAAAAAAAGTGGTTGATCCTGTACACCATAAAGCAGCGACAAAGAAAGGCCTGCATAAACCTAGAAGCTTTGCGGGGAGCCCTTCCTCGAAAACATCATCCAAAAAAGCTCGCCCACTGTCTTCTAAAACAGGTCATCCTGATCCAGCAGCCATACTAGCCATACATGTGGTTGAAACGAAACTCGTAAACATAGAACAACAAATGAAGAACAACAATCATTCATTCAACCAGGAACTCTTGTCTCTGAAATGTAACATGGTTAATATGGCTGCTGGGTTTAAAACAGATTTGCTGGATAGTAAACAACAGCTGAATAATAGATTCAAACAGCAGTCCGAGGAATTCAAGTCCTTTGTACTTGACAAAGATAATGAATTGACATCTCTCAGAAGTGAAATTGTTTCCCTCAAAAACCAAGTAGCCTCACTGAGAGACAGATGTACGAACATTGAGAAGAGATGTAAAGCCAATGAACCGATCATGCAAGCCTTCTCCGCTATCTCAACTTCACCCCCACTACCCAGTAAGCCTGAGGATCCACCTCCTCCTGAGGAAGTGATACCAAGTACTTCAGCTGATGTAACGGTTGCTAGCAAATCCAATGTGTCCACCCCTTCCAAAACCTTGTGTGCCTCACATATTGTGTCTGTCCCTATATACAACAAGTATTCAGCGCTGGATACTACACAAAATCCTGTTTCCCATCAGCCCCAGAATCTGAAATCAACTCCCCAGGAGTCCAGAAAGGATTTCAATGCATCTCCGATACCACCCTCAACCTTACATTTAATTGTTGGGAGCTCTATGGTAAAGGGGTTGAAAAGCAGAAAACTGGACAGATTTGGCAATACCCACATTCACACACTGCCAGGTGCTCGGGTAAGAGATGTGACCAATTACATTCAGTCCCTCAATAGAATTCACACAGAAACCAGATCAGTAAAATTCATGATCGGATCAAATGACTGTGGCAGTAGGGCGAATATCCAAGACACTGTGCTTGGCATACAGACACTACTTTCCGAGGCGAAAATATGCTTCCCATCAGCAACGTTCAGCTTTATAGAACTACTGCCACGCAGAAAGAAATTGGCCAAATTATATAACAAAAAACATTGAACTGCTTAACAGTGAACTACGAGTGTTATGTGACATTGAGAAAGTCAATCTAATCACAATTGTGAGATATTTCATGGACGAGCATGGCTCTGCATGAATTACCTATTTGCAGACTTGACACACCTGAACGAGAAAGGAAGTGCACTGCTGGCAAAATCTATAATAGGGACATCCAGAATCAGGGGAACAAATACTTCAGCCCGCAAACCGCCCCCTCCCTCAAAATATTTGTCTTAGTCACCTCCATGTAGTCTAGCGACACAAACACCTCCAGATAGTTCAGTGCCACCAGAGCCAGCTGTTCCAAATGTTGCTACCACCGAAGGCAGTAGCACTTCACAACAATCCGACCATGCCACCAGTAAGGATGTGTACCCTGTTCCAATACCTCATTGAATGTGCAAGTTCCAACTGTGTCTGCAATATTTCGCTTGTCAATTTGCTTTTTCATCAAAGTTGGAATCTATTCAAATTGGTTCTAAATTTCTCCTAGTTAATCTATTCCTGCATTATTGATTGATCGATTTGTATTGATAAAATTATTAGCAAGTAATTTTATTGCTCGATTGCAACTTTGATACTGTTATTATGAATCTCTATAATACGTATAAAACATCTAGTTGGAATATACAGGGCCTGGCCCCTAAATGCTCCTCGCTATTGTCCCTAAATATGGACACCTTACAGTTATTCGATGATAGTGATTTTATTGCCCCCACTGAGAGTTGGGTGACTGTCAGTGAAGTTACCAGTAACACATAAAAAGATTCTTTCTCTGGTTATACCACAGAATGCTTTGCCAGAACTTGTCCTCATTCTCGTGAAGATAGAGGAGGAACAGCCTTCCTGTTTAAGAATAAATTTAAGGATGCCATCACAACAATCAATAATCATGATGGTGACATCATATGGATTAAAATTTCTGCAACTGCTCTCGAACTAAAGAGAGACCTTTATATTTGTGTGGCATATATACCACCAGAGAATTCATCAATTTGGCAGAAAAAGGCCTATATTCCATTCAGTATATTGGAAAACGATATATCATTTTACCAAAGGCTTGGTGATGTAATCATTTGTGGAGATATCAATCCTAGATCTGCTCAACTAACTGATACAATCCCAGTGTGTCACGCATCGCGGCACTCTCCCCTACCTGATCGCAATACTATATGTAACGCAACTATCCCTATACAGTATGAAATAATCAGGATTCTACAGTTAATCAGTTTGGCAAGTCACTCACACAACTTTGTTAAACTACAGATATCTGTATACTTAATGGAAGATGCACATGTGACAGGTAATTTTACCTGTTATACATATAATGGGGCTAGCACAGTGGATTTGTTCCTTGTGCATTCCAGTATGTATCCGGATATCTCTTCTTTAAAAGTGATGCCATTATCTTACCTGTCTGACCATTGTATTGTATCGCTAGAACTCAATATTGCCGCCTCATCCTCACAGTTTACCGCAGGCTCACTTCATACTAAGAACACGGATGACCGTGCTAATGCCAAACCTTCGAAATCACCTCAATATAAGTACATCTGGGACCGGCTTTCAACTGAACGATACACTCACTCCCTTAAGTACGACTGTGAAATAAGGTCAAAGATGAACTATTTCCTCATGAGTTCCTTCGGTACTCCAAACGGTATTAATAATGCGACCCCTGACTTCTCTGATATACTCACTCCTAACCGCTTCCAACTAGTCCCTAAGACTTGTGCGTATTGAAAAAGGCCCTCGTAAACGTAAAAAATGGTTTGATGCCGATTGTCAGGAACTTAAAAATAGTCTCCAGAGAGCCTGGAAGCAGCATTTATTGTTTCATTTTGACCGTAGGTTTCTTCATGACTTACACCAAAAACGTAAATTTTATTAAAAAAAAAACAGAAAATGGAAGGAGAATAGATTTCGAGAGGACATCCTTTCGAAACTTAATCTACTACATTCTACTGATCCGAAAGAGTACTGGAAATTAATGAAGTCCCTCACTGAAGATACTAGTACCGCAGCAGTGGATAACACTCCCCTTACTACATGGCATCAACATTTCTCCAAGCAAAATAAAGATATTAACAATAGCTGTCTTCCTTTTCATGACAAGATAAATATTAATGTAGTTCTGAATGAACAAGCCAAAGATGTTAATGAGGATTTGGATCGGCCTATTACAGCGGCTGAATTGTTATTTGCTGTTAAGAAACTTAAAAATAATAAATCCAGTGGGCCTGATGTTATACTAAATGAAGTGTTAAAAAGTTCTGTCCCTTATTAATGGACCACTTCCTGAAACTCTTTAACATTATCTAAGATAGTGGGTCCTTCCCATCAGGTTGGAGCAGTGCATTCCTCATCCCAGTGTTTGAGAAGGGAGACAACTCTGATGCGACCAACTATAGAGGCATTGCCCTTGCAAGTTGTCTGTGTAAATTTTTCCTTAATATAATTAACAGCCGCATCACTAACTATTTAGAAAAGAGTGAACTCTTAGATAGCGCCCAATTTGGCTTCCGGAAAGGACTCAACTATTGATAATATATTCCTCTTAAACACACTAATCAAGAAATATAAATCCACTCACAAAAAACTGTTCATATGTTTTATTGATTTCAGTAATGCATTTGATCATATTTGGCATGATGGGCTGTTCTACAAACTTATGTCTCACAACATCAATGGGAAAATCTATAATGTTTTGAAAAGTATGTATACGTATACACTCCTCTTATATAGTTAGAACCAAACAAGGTGTGTCCAAACCGATAGACTCTGAATTGGGGGTTAAACAAGGTTGTGTCTGCAGCCCCACCCTATTCAACATTTACATGAACGATTTACAGCATTATCTCAATTCGCCATCAGGCAAAGCCCCTACTCTAAATGGCAATGAAGTTTCTCATTTACTCTATGCTGATGACCTAATACTGTTCTCTACAACTAAATCTGGTCTTCAAACCAATCTAAAGAACCTCTCCACTTTCTGTTCTGAGTGGAAAATGAAAATAAATCTCGATAAATCAAAAGTCCTTGTTTGTGGCTGCAGCATAAATTTGCCCAGGCCCATTTCGTATTCAACATTAATACTCTCATTCTACACATTGTTGACTCTTATTGTTACCTTGGCATCATCTTCACCTGTCAAGGTAATTTCAAGAAGGCTGTATCATACCTAAAAATCAAAGCGTTGCGCTCCTGGTTTAAAATCAAACAGGGGCTAACTACTAATTACTCATTACCTATTGAAACCCCAAGAGAGACAATGTATTTAGAGTGGGTAAATGTATGAATTTAAACTGTGTCAATATACAGTAAATGGTCAAAATATTCAATCTGACCAAATATACTTAATTTGACCCAGCGTACTATATCCAAATGCATCAAAGCTTTATATCCAAATCTAGAGGATGTGTTATATTAAATTTCTATATATATCAAGTCTAAGTATGCAAATTCAGAGTGTTATATCCAAATGGAGCACTTTTATCATATTGAATTGTATATAGTTGTAGTGCACTAATACATGTAAAGTGGGAAAACGTATTAAGGATGTCCGCTGGTGATTTTTGGCTTTGGCGGCCATTTTTCGTTCTTTCATACTGGGTTATCTCCCTTTCCTAGGTTAAGAGATAGGGATTTCCTTTAAAGGCCTTCTAACCCAGTATTTTGCACAGCAACATCCATCGAATTGGATGAATTTCGATAGGCATTGTGTTTATAATATAAGAAAAAGTTAAATACTGTTTATGTGAAGTTTTCATGAATATGCTTCAAAACTAGGGCTATTCACTATGCTTTTTGGGGGTTATCAAATAGAGCATGGGTTAGTTCACTTAGTGTTGCCTACAGCTAAAAAATGCACACCAACCTATATTTCTATCTTTGTTTTCCCTCATATTACACAATTATGAATGCAACAACACACATTATTCAAAAAGTTAATTGCTTTGATTTACCAGCAGCGGACATCCTTAAGATAGAATTAGTGTCCAAGTTATTGAACTCTATAATATTTGAACTTTTCAGTACATTTAAACATTATATTCCAATAGATAAATGTGTTCAAACTGACAAATAAATCATTAATTTATTGTTTGAGTCAATGCACTATATCTAAATTTGCAAATGCTTTATACGCACATTGAGACAAGTTCGTATATAGATTCTAAATTGATATATTCAAACTGAATCGATGTTTTCATATCCATTGATTCAGTACTTTCAATTTGATTCGATACATTTAACTTGATACGAGGTTAATATACCTAGATTTGTTTGTGATATTATAGAATTGAATCAATAGATTCAAAGAAGTCATTGTGTTCAAATTGTGCCTATACAATCAAATTGAATAAATCAATTATAGTAAAAAAGAACTAATAGGTTAAATTGGGACCAAAGAGTGAATATATTAAATTTAATTGTGTATATAACAAGGTATTTCAATGTTTGCAGAGTTATATAATACTGTCAACATTTGACAATATATATTTAAGTGGAGCTAATTCCAACTGAATATCGTGCTCAAATTAAATCAGAGGTAAATATACTCAAATTGAGCCGATATAAGTATACACACAAGCAGCCAGAGGATGCTAGGTCCCCCGCCGAAATGGCAGCAATATATTTTAGCATTGTTGGTCTCAGGGGATATACATGAAGGAGGCAACTGCTGCTCCATATAGGCGTTGGATGTGAAAGGATCTTTCTGCCTTCCCTAGTTTTAAGATCAACTCAGAACGGTTGACTGAAAGTTGATTGCTTCTGTAATATAGTTTCCATGCAGTGAAGCATGGAGAATATGTAACCGAGAAGCAACCCCGAGTGACATCTCAAGGCATTATCTGCAAACCAAATTTGACAAGAAGCTGAAGGCATCCTCAGCCTATTACCGGAAACCAAATTTTAAATTTGCCACCAGCTGTCGCCACCTGTAGGTGCAAGTGGGCGAAATGCAATATAGTATTGGACCCTTTTACGAAGGGCGAATGATCAGCTGATGCAGCAACAACTTTTCCCCAGTTAGACGGCAGATTTTGAAATCAAAAACGAGGCCGCGCTATGTCATCAGTCAACTGAGACAGTCACGTGGTTGTGTATGAAGATTGGGGTGGCTCCTATAAATAGTGATCCAATGAAAATGGTCGTATTATAGTTTAAAATGGCGGGGTCGAATGACCAATCACTGAAGGGAAGACAGCTGGAACAGTACGCTGACACTGTCTGTTAATACAGGGGTGTCGGAAGCAAATTCAAATTCGTACGGCCACTATCATTTTAGGCGAGTGTCCAGGGGCCGCCCAGGCCCCAGAAGCTCCTGGGACCTAGATCGCCGAAGAAGCGTTCTGAGCGATTTTTGGCGAATCAAAATCACTCTGCATTGAAGTGTATTTTTAGTTCTTTCCTATCCCTTTTACCATGAAAATGCAATCAATGGTGGTTTTCTGCGATGCTGAATTACAAGAAATGGTGTATAGTATAGTACCGTAACCTAGACACATTGTGTAGAAGTAACCGAGATAATTCTTATGGGCAATGGGGTGTTGATAAATTCATTACAGAAGTAACGCCATCTACATTCATAATTTAGCTAGCTATACTTCTGCAATAATAAAGTTGCCGCTCATAGTTTTTATAATGGGCCATGACTGCTAACAGTAGATAACTTCATGGACAAGGGACCGCAAAAAAAGAAGAAAAAAAATGTGAGAAAACCTCTCTACCCCGTCCATCATTACAATTACTTGCAGGGTATTACTTGGGAATTACTATAACAAGGGGGAGCTAACGCCCCCACTAGATCCCTCGCCCCACTTCCCATTTCCAACACTCCACAGGGCCTGCGAGAGAGCAAAGGAGCAAAGCGACCAAGCAGGGGTCCGGGAAGAGCCTGAGAGGGTGGTAACCCCTCGCAACGTTAGCGCTTTTTATATAAAAAAAGTCACCAAATGGCGCTCACAGAGAACATCTGAGCAGTGTTTTGTTCCCGATAGGATATACGCCAGAACAGTGTAAAAGTGTGTTCAGGTAATACAACATATAAGGCGCTATTGAGCTCCTGTTTTAACCAAAGTTCGTTAGGCCGTATATTGTTTGAAATACAAGATCGGGTACGGATGGATGCAGCCAGAAACAACCTATAGCCTGGTAGGCCTATGACATATTGGACAAGCGGAAAACGGAATTCGTATGAAGAAAATTAATTTCTTGTTTCGTTGATAAAATAACGTGAACACCAAACCGGCATCATGCATATGAACGTACATGTTACTTGCTATGTACAATCGAAATTGTCCCGAGAGGGCTAGCCGTTACTCAGAGCCGCTAATAAATTCAATGGCGCTTTGGACCGGTCAGAGTATTATTCAACTTGGAAGCTATCAAATCGGCTTGCATTCTAGTTTGTTTTTTTAGGTTGTGTTTTCTTCTTTCATTCTTCGTTTTCTTCTTTCTTTCTTTCTTTCTTTCTTTCTTTCTTTCGTATTTTTTTTTTTGGCGCAAAAGTGGGTATGGCCATGGCCGTACCTACCGTACCGCTTCTGATGCCCTTGTAATATCCTGATTTAAGTTCTACAGTCTAGGTACATGTATCAGCATGCGAACTTTGGGAAGAATCTGAAGAGGGGTCTTCAAGTTATTGCCCGGAAACCAAATTTAGATTTATAGGCACAAGACGTGTGCGAAACACAATCCCAAGCGACATCTTAGGGCATATAAATACCAAATTGAGAAGAATTTGTTGTCAAATTATTGCCAGAACAATTTTCAGATTTGTCCACGAGGTGTCGCCACCAGTAGGCCTATGCAGAGGAAGGCGAACTACAATCCTAGGGGACATATAATGGCATGATATCTGCATACCAAATTGGAGAAGAATCCGATGAACGAAATCAAATTTAGATTTTGACACGAGGTGGTGCTACCTGTAGGCGCAAGTGAGCAAAGCGCAATCTCAAGTGACATCTTATGTCATGGTATTACCCGAAGACAAATTTGGGATTTTGCCACCAGGTGGCGCCACCTGTAAGTGCAAATGAGTGAAAGGCAATCCCATGCAACATCTCCTGGCATGGTACATGCATGCTAAAGTTGAGAAGAATGCATGCAGTTCTCAATTGTTATTGGCCAAAGCAAATTTCAGATTTTGTCATCAGGTGGTATCACCTTCTAAGCAAGTGGATAACGCAATCCCAAGCAGCATCTCATGGTAAGGTACATTGTATATGCATGCCTAATTTGGGAAGAATTCGATGAGCAGCTCTCAAGTTATTGCCCAGAAACCAAATTTCGAGTGACATTTCAAAGCGTTTCAAAGTTATTGCTTGCAGCACAAAATAACGGAAAGAACCCTAGTGGCGCCACCTTCAAGAAGATCTTTCTGAAACACAATACCAATCAACATCTTGTCACAAGGAATGCATATATGCCAAATATTGAAGAAACTAGATACAGTCGATCGAATACGATCAAGAACGCATCCCTTTTGCTTCTTTAGTAAAGGAAACATTCATTCGAATTGTGAAGAAAGTAAAATCATAAAACTTAGGAAAAACATCATTAACCTTGAGGGAAGGTACCAACATACCAAATTTAAAAGAATCCGTTTCGGTCCAACATGCAGTTGCTGTCCGGAAATGCAATTTTACCTTGGCCCACAGGTTAGCGCCATGTATAGGCAGATAGGCATAAAAAATAATCCCAACCGAGATCTTGAGGCAAGATTCCTTGACATTGGAAATAGAAAATGTTAATTTGGCCTACTGGTGGCACCACCTATGATCTAATCGTCAAGAAAAACAATCCCAAGCGAAACCTTCAGGTAAGGTATACGTATTCATATACCAAACTTAGAAAAAATTCAGTCAAGTTTTAAAAAGTTATTCATAATTGGCCCCCAGGTGGCACCACCTATATGTGGATCAGCATGAAAAACAATGCCAAACGAGAAATTGAGGTGAGGTACCTACACACCAAATTTGGAATGAATCGGTTAAGGTTTTCAAGTTATTGTCTAAAAACACTTTACTTAGCTTTCAGGTCGTGCCCCCTGTACACGAATCAACACGAAAAACCTTCTCAAGCCAGATCTTGAGGCAAGGTACCCACACACCAAATTTGAAAGAATCCTGAAGGTTTTCAAAAGTTATTGTCTGGAGATGCAATTTTAACTTGGCCCCCAGGTGGCGCGACCCAGGGGCGGATTGGCATGAAAAAGAACTACAGGCAAGGGACCCACTTACCAATACAATACGAACCTGCGCATTTGAAAACCCCTCGGCTTTGGGCGCCAGCCATTCATAATGTATTTAATTTGAACAAAGATGTCAGGAACACCAACCAGTCAAGTGACAAATATACAGATTATCAAAACTTTTGCAATTAGAAATGGCCCCTAAGGTTTCCATCCAATCAGAGAAACCGGTATTCATTCCACAAATCTCTTGATGCATCGATAATGCAGGGTTAGATGCAGGATTTTCGCCAAAGTCCTTGTTTGAAAATAGCTTTGTCGTTATTTGAAAAAACACCAATTTTGCAAAATGGCTCATTTCACTGAAATGGTGTTGAACATGCCAAAACATTGTCAGTCTGTGTTCTTTGAGTGTTTTACACAAACTACTGTGCCTTTTGCCCCTGATATTCACTTTAATCTATGAGTTTTCTAAAATAAAGTCATTTGATTTTGTGGAAAAATGGTCAGTTGATTTTATAGTTGTGTCGTTTTTAAGGACGCTGTGAGACCCTGTATCTAACTCTGTAATGTATACCAAATTTTACATTGAGCATTTGAACAGTATCAGAGATAGAGATCATTAATGATTTTGCATAAATTAAAGATGGCTGCCCATCCTTTTCGCCACTCAGAGGAACTAATGTGGTTATTCATTAATACGAGTCTCTTCATACATCGATGCTGTAAAGTATAGAACACTTAAATGATATCAGAGATAAACATCATTAAAGATTTTGAATAAATTGAAGATGGCCGCCAAGATTTCCGCCCAATCAGAGAAACCAGATCTGTCATTCATCGTAAGTCTCTTGATGCATCAATGATGCATACCAAATTTTACATTGAGCACTTCAACGGAATCAGAGATAGAGATCATTAATGATTTTGCACAAATTAAAGATGGCCACCAAGGTTTTCGGTCAATCAGGTACTTTCATATAAAACAATTCAATGGTAACCGAGATATGTATCATTATCGATTTCGCATCAATTAAAGATGGCATCCAGGGTTTCCAGCTAATCAGAAAAGCCTGTTTGGTAATTCGTTGAAAGTTGCTTGATGTATCGATGATGTACATCAAATTTCGTATTGAACAGTTGAATGATTTCCGAGATATGGATCATTATCCATTTTGCATCAAATTAAAGATGGCCACCAAGGTTTCCCCCCAATCAGGTCCCAATTCAATACCCCATGGCCAAAATTGGCCGAGGGGCAAAAACATGGGTCTGTGCCTGATAAATTGAAGCCTTTTGGGGTTGCAATTCATTGACGGGTGGCAGAATTATACTAATATTGCAGACTACACACACATTTCAACTTTCTGCCAAGATGAGATATATATGTTCAAACACAACATATGAAGGTCGGGCGAGTCTCACTGACAACTGCATGCCATCATCTGTCAGCCTGAAGACCAGCAAGGTTGAATTCAATTCAATTCAATTCAGGAAATTGATCATATGCACAGTGTGCACCCGAACTTTAGGAACTCAGTTGTAATTAATATAGTATGTTACATGTGTGGACACTATTGATTCGTGCAGAAGCTTTAGGGTAAATCATATGATGTGGAATGCAATTATTTGATAGCAAAATTTAAGGAAATGTTGTCCTTCGTTAAGATGACACGAAATTCAAAAACCAGGGATCCAGACTGCGGGGATTTCCCCGCCAGTTATTTCATATTATACTTCTGAAATAAAATATGGTTCATGGAAAAGCCTTAGGGTAAATCATATGATGTGGAATAGAATGATTTCATAGAAAAATTGAAGGCCCATTTTAACTGGAACGAACAAGAAGAAGAGAAACTCAGTGGCGACACCTTCAGGCAGATGTTGCTGAAATGCAATGAGCGGCTGAGCCAATGTCTTGTCGCAAGGAATTCGTATGCCGCATTTCGGGAGAACG
>JAVTVY010013396.1:0-54654 GCA_036873755.1 Hanleya hanleyi
TCCTTGGTTAGGCATGTATGTTACGATTAGTGACCTGTATGTCCTATTATTGTCAATGTGAATGTCAAAGTGATTAATTTTCAATACGGATCACACCAACACCCTGATCCAAAGCGAATGAGAGCGTATTATTCTGGTTTTATCCCTTTTATCTCGAAGTTTGTACTCCCACCCCCCAATCTTTTGGAAAAGTCGAAATGAAAAATTATTGACAATTTGGCTCGAATTTCAGCTATTTTTGCGTTTATTTTGCTCCTGATGCCTCATTCGATTGTCACGGTCAATGCATAATGCAATGATATTCTTATTGAGCTCGTAAACTCGTGATTTTTTAGCAAAAGTCGCAAAACCAAAGATGGGGTAGGGGGAAAGTGATTGACGGGTTATTGCATAAAACTGCATACTACAAGCAAGTGTCGCATACCAAGAAACTCGCAAACACTCCCAGATTGTCATAGCCTTGAGAACAGAAATTCTGAGAAACACTCCACACTAGGCCACGGTTTCGCACAAATGGCCCCTCCCTAATTTTATAATAAGGAAGGACGCCCGATTTTGACAGCATGGTAATTCTTCTTACCTTTCTACTAGCTGATATCTATAGTATCACCCTGCTGGACGTAACCATTTCTCCAAACGAGGATATAACAATTGCTTGTTGATCGCACCCACTCGCCACTACAGAGTTAATCGTGTCCGGAATTGAATATCTGGCGGGCCAAAATCCGCACTTTTTCGCGAAACGAAAATGATGATTCCTTTATGGCGATAAAATTTTTCAAAAAACGAGTAGGTCGACCCCCTGTTTTTTCGCAATTTTAAATTGTTATTTGGACGGGAAACACTTTAAGATACATAAAAAGAAAATCATTTCATACGTTTTCTCTGGGTTGCGGGTAGAATTTGACACATTTTCATATATTTTATGGAGTTTTCCAGAAAAGTTGAAGAAGGTTTAAGGAGGATTGTACGTATTTTCTATTCAATTTCAATAGCTCACAAGTCTTCTGAAATAATGGCACGGGTGTGCCCATTTAGAAAATATATACTTTTACAGGGTTTTTGTTAAAGATTTTACATCAATTTGTGGCCGAAGATCCGAACCCATGCCTGTTTTTAGCCGCACATCTTTTAGGTGTGGAATGCACCCTTAATGTAAGCTCCATTGCGCGGTTATAGTACACGAGTAGGCCAAATATTGTATGTTCTCCTACACTACAGTCGATAAAAGCGCTTATTCGGACATTGTAATGACTTGATATGGAACAGGATCGTAAAGATCGTTTATCTTGGTCAGAAATGTTTCGATTTTATGCATACTACATGGTATGATAGCATTGACCTTGCATATATGCTATTTAGACCTATACAGAATTACCTCCCCTTGGTTAGGCATGTATGTTACGATTAATGACCTGTATGTCCTATTGTTGTCAATGTGAATGTCAAAGTGATTAATTTTCAATACGGATCACACCAACACCCTGATCTAAAGTGAATGAGATCGTATTATTCTGGTTTTGTCCCTATTATCTCGAAGTTTGTACTCCCACCCCCAATCTTTTGGAAAAGTCGGAATGAAAAATTATTGACAATTTGGCTCGAATTTCAGCTATTTTTGCGTTTATTTTGCTCCTGATGCCTCATTCGAAAGCTGGTCACCACTCGCGATCTTTGTATATGGGTCGGATTGTCACGGTCAATGCATAATGCTATGATATTATTATTGAGCTCGTAAACTCGTGATTTTTCAGCAAAAGTGACAAAACCAAAGATGGGTAGGGGGAAAGTGATTGACGGGATATCCCATAAAACTGCATACTACAAGCAAGTGTCGCGTACCAAGAAACTCGCAAACACTCCCAGATTGTCATAGCCTTGAGAACAGAAATTCTGAGAAAACACCTTAGCCTTAAGGGTGCACTCCACACTAGGCCACGGTTTCGCACAAATGGCCCCTCCCTAATTTTATAATAAGGAAGGACGCCCGATTTTGACAGCATGGTAATTCTTCTTACCTTTCTATTAGCTGATATCTATAGTATCACCCTGCTGGACGTAACCATTTCTCCAAACGAGGATATAACAATTGCTTGTTGATCGCACCCACTCGCCACTACAGAGTTAATCGTGTCCGGAATTGAATATCTGGCGGGCCAAAATCCGCACTTTTTCGGGAAACGAAAATGATGATTCCTTTATGGCGATAAAATTTTACAAAAAACGAGTAGGTCGACCCCCTGTTTTTTTCGCAATTTTAAATTGTTATTTGGACGGGAAACACTTTAAGATACATAAAAAGAAAATCATTTCATACGTTTTCTCTGGGTTGCGGGTAGAATTTGACACATTTTCATATATTTTATGGAGTTTTCCAGAAAAGTTGAAGAAGGTTTAAGGAGGATTGTACGTATTTTCTATTCAATTTCAATAGCTCACAAGTCTTCTGAAATAATGGCACGGGTGTGCCCATTTAGAAAATATATACTTTTACAGGGTTTTTGTTAAAGATTTTACATCAATTTGTGGCCGAAGATCCGAACCCATGCCTGTTTTTAGCCGCACATCTTTTAGGTGTGGAATTCACCCTTAATGGAGTAGAGATTTTACACCTCTCCGGTGTAAACCGTGATCCGCCGCACGTGAGGCACACCACATGCTATAGGATGTGTTTCCGCTCACATAGTCCTCGTTGTATTTCTCCCACATCAGGAGGTTAAATATAGCAAATGAAATGGATACTCCCTTAATTCTATCCCCGAAGGATTTCTTCTAATTTCATTATTTTATTCCTGGTTTTTCGTCTCAAACTGATCTCCATGGTAACGTAAGTCATACAGCTGACATGTGCTGGTCGGACTTTCGGCGTGATACTGTGCTTTCAACATGGATGCCAATATGGATTCCTAGCAGTGCTGGTCGAGATACTATATCCTACATTATAGTACGAGACCTTGCCGAGTGAGCGACGCCCATGATAGGTCTGATTTCGAGCATGTGAGCTGTTTGTCTTTTATAGCATAAACATACACCGTCCCCGGTAACCATAGAATTCGAATTTATCATATTTGTAGGATACCACGAGATCATATTTCGTTGCCAACGAAGGAACAGAAATCAGACGTCCACCTTTCGGTTTCGCCTTGGTACGGAGAAATGGAATCCAAAGTAAAGAACATCTCGGTGGTAAGTCCACAGAAGTTGATAGTATTGTCTACCATGAATCGGAAGATATGAAAGAGGATATTCTTGCCAATAGTTTCGGTGTCACTAGCTCTCCTCCGTCACGCGTGCCAGATGTATGAATCTGCTGTGTGCGAGTGGACAATATACCGTAACGGTGCTGTAACATTTGGTGAAATGTATATTCATAATTGTATTGAAATAGAATCCGCCTTTCCCTGTTAAAATCTTATGCAAAGGGTTCTCCCCGACGGACCGACAGGTAAAAATAACATAAAACAGCTTGGACTAACATTTGAAATTTGATCTCTGTCTGTTTCTGGGGTTTTTTCCGTATACACTTTATCATGGGTATATATATATATAAAAACACACACAAAAAGACAAAAACACACGAAAAACCTATTTCGAACGTCAAGCGAGGCTGCTTTACGTGACTTTCGACTTTTGACTTAAAATCTGTGTATTGTTGTCCGTACGAAACATAGTTTTTTTTTGTGTAGCATTAAACAAATATTTTTTCCTTGCTAACGTAACACATTATAATTAGTTGCCAAAATTATCATCACTGTTAGCATAATAGTCCTTCCTTGGAATATTGACATAATTGTATGCATATCTACTATATTTAAACCAGTCATCAATAGTTAACAATCTGCTCCGTGCTGTAGATATAGGCATGCAGGAGAGGAAGATTGTCTAAAAATTAAAGTGAGAAAGGGGGATTGGTGGTGAACTCTGACACTGTGAAGCGAATAGTGATTGGAAGGCTGATTGGATAAGCATATAAGCATTCATCTTTCTATATTTCATTTGAAGATGACGCTGCTTTTTGGAACATTCAGATTATGTGACAGTTCATGTGTTTACCATGAGGTTAAGATCAAGACCTATATAGAGTCCCTTCTATCTGCTATTCGCACTTGATCGACAAGAGTAGCGAAATAGATAACCATGACCTTTGTAGTACAGCTCCTATACAATGGATTTCTCAGAAACTACTGCATCGAGTGGTATCTTCCATTTGATTGGTTCTTTCAAAGTTTCAAAAGAAATTTTCATTGGCTTGTGATAAAAATAGAAGAAAATACAGCAATCGTTTATGTATGGATATCCAAACGTTTAGATGATGTGAATAATTATCCTCTATTCTCCCAACATTATAGGAGGGAATTCCTTCCATGCCAGCCCCGTTATGTTTGGTAGAGAACTCCCCATCCAAGGGACTTGTGATCATTCCACAGACAGTGGACATTATATCAAAGATAGCCAAGCCATTCGTGTCCGTAGCTATTGTTGGGCCATACAGGACCGGGAAGTCCTTTCTCATGAACCGACTTATGGGACAAAATACAGGTCAGCATTATAATTAATATTTAATGACGAAAGGTTAGTGTTGACATGTCGAAACGATTGATGCGGTGGTTGCTGCATGTAAGTCCTAAGCTCATGTTGATATAATTGGGAAGAAGGAAATGAAACCTCATAGATTGTTAACAGTAAACTCCCAACATTTACGCAGCAATTCTCCATGTAGCGCTGCCTACTGAATGTCATCTCTGACGCTTATGTTTCAGCTAGAATTTTTTTCTGAATCATTTTCAGACGAAACTGTCTAGTCTGCTCTCAAATTAGACGCGTTTGAAAAGTCGTTTGCTCTAACAGACTACAAATGATGAACTAATGTTGTCTCTCCTGATGACAGGTTTTCCGATAAGCTCAACTCTGTCAGCCCAAACTAAGGGTCTATGGGTATGGTGTCGTCCCCACCCCACAAAGCCGGACCATTGTCTAATATTGTTTGATTCAGAAGGACTGGGTGATGTGGAAAAGGTATGTTGTCTTACACGTACATGCATGCTGAAGACAAGGTTTTCGTGATTATCGTATTGCGCCTGTTATAGCTACTTTCAATTTGCGCTTTTCAATTTTCCATATTCTGTAAGTTAATCATGCATTGTCTTGCAAAGAATATCCCATTTTCCACTACTAATGTTTACATAATAACATTGCTAAGGCAAATGATAAACTGAGTATCGTTTTGTTCTTCAGGGCGACGCCAAAAACGATCTCTGGCTGTTCTCGTTGATTCTTCTTCTCAGTGGCACATTGGTGTACAACTGTCTCTCGGTCTTACAAAATGACGCCATTGATAAACTTCAGTATCCTTTAGAATGTTTTTGACAAGGCTTCTGTCAAAAGTATTGGAAATAAAGGGAGGTAACCAGCACCCCATAGATTCCGTTCTCCGTCTCCTGTGTGCTATGGCATGACATTGCACCCCTTGGTGCATGTTTTCCATTCAATGGTGCAAAACATGGTCGAAAATACACGTTTTTCGGCCTCGCCTGGCAGAGTGGAGGATACAGATGGGTAGTGGCGGAAGTAGGTGGATAATCATGTAGTCTATCAGTGGCCTATTTAGTCATAGAAGCGATGTGATCACAATTCCCTCTCAGTCAAGATCCAGTTTTCTGTAAATAAGCTACACAGTTAGAGCTGTTGTGGGTATTTTGTCAGATAAGCCCGCATTTATACCACCGACTGGAGTCATTTTATCACACGGTCCGTTCGTTTTCAATGAAATATACTGCCAAGATAACTAGTATGCATTTCTGTTGTTATAAAGTCAGTTAAGCTGACAAGAGAGCCGCTGATGCACTCAGCTGAGCTAATTGTATTCCGGTACTCCATCCCTTGGTGCCCTCTTGATGCGAGAAAAATAGATAAATGTAACGAATTTTGTGAAACATTGTCTGATATTGAATTTTATACTTACCGTATGTGGAAACTATGCCAGCATAATAGAGCATAACTAAGTGAACGTAACTAACTGAAACATCCATGGGTGTCATAATGACAGTCGATGATATATTTTGCTGGAGCTTAACACTAAAAATAATAATAATAATAAAAAATATTTGTAGGATGCTCATTAAATAATTGTCAGGGTGTAAAACTCCTCCCTCTCAAGGATTTTACGGCTTGGCGACGTGGCCGATCACATGGTTAAACTGTCGTTCCTACGATACTCTAAGCAGTACAGCTAATCTGTAATATACTAAAAGTTGTAATTCTTATATTTATTCACATTCTATTTATAACCGTACATTATGTACCATCGAGCGAATTAATAGAATGGCTAGCAAGGAGGGGTATTGGCATATCATGATCATACTATTTGAAGCAGAAGGGAGCGCTCAAAATTAGGGGTTCCCTTTTGCCCAATCTTCCCCTATTCTGTTTTTGGTGAACACCCTTAACCCTACCTGACCTGGGGGGCGGGGGGCGGAAAGTGCTCCCCCTAGTGAACTTTTCTCTGCTGCTCCGAAACGACAAAACCGAGGAGGCTGAAACTTGGTGACTTTTAAGCTTACCGTATTGGGGTCATTTTGAGCCTATTTTCATATACCCCGGGGCAGAGAATCATGAGAAAATTCAAAACGGCGGCCATGTGGTATCCGCGAAAGTCGTATTTTTCAATCTTTTCGCTCCATTTCTTCACATTTTCCTTGCCTAAAAGGCATTGAAAGTATTTTATTTATGCAAAACTAATTATTCTCTATTTTATTAGATTTTTTTCGAGAAAAAAATCTGAAAAATGAAAATTTCGAAAAATCGACCCCAAAAAGGCCGAAAAATGGCTTCCGAGAAGATGACGTCACTGTGACGTCATCATGGCGGCCATCTTAGATTTTTTTCACATTTCCCGGTAGAGCTTGAACCCAAGATACTGTGTGGTAAGTTTCAGCGCTCTAGCCTTAGTGGTAGAGAAAATATATAGGGGGGGGGGAGGCACTTTCCCCCAGGCTGCGATACACCCCAAATCGCCCAGCCCAGATAGGGTTAAAAAAGTGGTGAGGTGACTCGGATTTCATTTTATTTTTTTGCCCTTTTTTATGCGTTAATACGAAGTAGTCGATCGGGCAAATGTAGTTCGATTCTGTTATTACACTTCAGGTTTTGGTGAAAATATTTCCAACGGCGGCGTCATAGGCCCTGTTCTCCATCAATTGGTGTTGGGCCTACCAACGGATCACATCTTAGATCGACCAAAGGAGCAGGCCCACAGACGAACAGCAAAACGTCAATTGAACAAGAAGCTCTTCAGCGAGGCAACTGACCAATATAGTAATAATATATTCAAAGGATATTTCATGTATAGCAATCATGTTTCACCGCCAAATTTAGCTTTGTTGGTTTCAGTTTTTGTTGATATATGCACCGGACAAATACCGACATCGACTTTGAATTTAGAATATAAAAATTCCTTTGCAAATCTGTAATCGTTCAGTATTAGGACAAGAACAAATGTACCGTAAGGGGAAGGTGAGACAAAAACGGAACCATGGGGCCATATAGAACAGCCATGGATTAATTCTAAGGAGTTGCCAATAACTGGCTATACTTATCGAAATCATTATTCCGTACCGAGTATTCGGACAACACATGTTTTCCCAATGCCTGACACACCGACAGTTCAGACTAGAAGTATGTACAAAAATACTAGAACATTTACATTTTTTATATCTGACCCAAAAGTTGAAAATATGCTATATTCGGGACAAAATAGAATCATCCCTAACGGAGCATAATGAAGCAGAGGTCCGTTTTGCCCCTTATGGCCGATCCCCAGGTTAAATTCATACCAAATTCTTGCGCATGCTCAGTGACCAGGCCTGTTTTTGGGGGGGGGGGAGGGGGGAGAATAGAAATTGTTTCGTCTAATTTTATCAGAAATATTGCCCACTAATCGGCTTAAGGATAGAAAATAATAACTGCTCTGAAGTACTAATATTATTCAAACTCGAAGGATATAAATAATCAAATATAACGGTTTTGGACTGTTAATATGACTTTAGGGCGCCATATTCAACACTTTTTCATTTTCCTCCTACTTTTATGTATGCACCTAGCCTATCCATGGCATCTTACCCTTAGAAGTCAATCACGGTTGATGCTAAATAGCCAAATTATGACACACAACTAGGCGGGTTTGTAGCTAAGATTATCGTAAGATTAACATGTTCCCTGTTGGGGCAAAACGGAGCACAAGGGGTGCATTTTGCCCCACATGGCAGATCATCAATCAAAAAACTAAAAAGTACCTGGATAAACAGCATTTTGTAGGTTAATTTTAAATACTTTAAAATTCACCTGTTGGCATACCATGATCATAATATATAGACTAAGAGCACAAGGGAGCGCTCAAAGTTAGGGGTTCCGTTTTGCCCAACTTTCCCCTATTCTGTTTCTGGTGGACGCCCTTGAAAAGTGGTGCGGTGACTCGGTTGTTAGTTTATTTATTTGCTTATTTCCTTTTTAATTTGAAAAGAATGAAATCAAGAAAGAACAGGAGTGCTTCAAACCTAGAATATTAATTCTCCGACACTATTTCAACAGTTATCCTAAAATTTAATGTCGTATAATTTAGCAAATCCAAGTTGAAAACTCTCATTTTGGTCCACGAAGATTACTTTGCCTCAGATTCTGTGAAAGAAAAAGTACTGACGCGCTGAAAACAAAGTGACGCACGCGTTGACTCGCGACAGAGGACACTTTATGATGAGTCTAACGTCAGCAAGCTACGTTATGTATATTAACAATACAAATGATATTTCTAGTCCGCCCTGTTGGTGGATGTTCAGGTCGAGAATTCACAAGTGAACAAAAGGTTGAAATCATTTCGTTTTCAATACTTCAACATTGAAATTTGCGAATCGCAATGGTAATGAAATCAATCTTTTCAAGAATTCCACGCATCGAGGGATGGCTTATCGTGCACCGTGGTATGGACTACCGCAATATAATTGCTCAGCGGAGTTCATCAGCGATTCTCTGGTACGCTTAACTGAATTTACAACAACAGAAGTGTATACTAGTTATCTTGACAGTATATTTCATTGAAAACGAACGAACCTTGTGATAAAATGACTCCAGTCGGTGATATAAATGCCCACAACATCTCTAACTGTGTAGCTTGTTTACAGAAAACTGTATCTTGACTGAGAGGGAATTGTGATCACATCGCTTCTATGATTAAATAGGCCCCTGATAGGATACATGATTATCCACCACTGCCACCTACTTCCACCACTGCTCATCTGTATCCTCCACCCTGTCAGGCGAGGCCGAAAAACGTGTATTTGCGGTCATGTTTTGCACCACAGGATGGAAAACATGCACCAAGAGATGGAATGTCATGCCAAAGCACACAAGGGATGGAGAACTGAATCTACGGAGTGACCAGTGTATCGTCAAACTCATCTCATCGTCCGCTACTGTGCATAACAAGATTTCAACTGCGGTTTACATTTTATAATCGTATTGTAAAATAATAGATGATAACCGTCCGAATGCTAGTTTAAGGGTTGTCGAATATTTGGTCTATTGTTAGCATCATCTTATTCAATAAATGTTTTTGTATTAACGTTTCGATATGCGGCGAGTAAATGTGTATTTATGCCACATTTGAGAATCAGGGCTAATTTGATTGGCTGTATCAATTAAAGAAGAAATGATTATCAATCTTTCCGGGACCTCTCTTTGAATTGTTCTTAATGAAATAACAAGCCTGGTCACGCAGATGACAGATTTGATTCAGGAGAAATCGTTAGAAGGAAAGGATGGGAAATATGCTGATTCTCCGAGTTTCATTTGGGCTGTACGAGACTTCACCCTGGAGTTGAAGAAGGACGGGCAGCCAATCACAGCGGATGAATACCTTGAGCATGCGCTCTCCACTCAATCAGGTTAGATTGTCATTATCCAGCACTGTACAGTGTCTCCCTGTCTTCTTGGTCCGCGTTGTGTACAGATTTAGGATGTAACTGTTAGATCGTTCTACGAGGTTAACACGATGGTACAGAGTCGTATCGTGTCTTTACGACTCGGAGATAACGCTAACATTATTTGATCCAGGCACTTTATTGCGTGGGTTTTTGGGGCCTGAGGTATAGCGTTCGCTTACACTGTGGCCACAGTGGGCCCTTCGGATCCCCATGTCTGACTCGTGCATATGGTAAATCTGGTGCCCACAACACTAGAATCTGTAAACTTAAAACTAATTATTGTTGGCCTGAACCCTCGTGGACCCTTTGAAAACTCGCCAATCAAATTTGTCAAGATGAATTCGTTAAATTAGGCCTGGTAATCACCGCTATGTTAGCATAAGACATATAACTCGCGCTGTTCAATGTATAAAAAAACGAAAATATATAGCCATCGCAATGGTCCCATATGATTCAACCTTTATCCTTTTGTCTCCTCATTTGCAAGATGAAAGACCATGATTCCATTTGTTTTATTTACAGAAGCTACTCGTAACTCTGTCACAAAGTGTTTCAAGGACAGAAAGTGTTTTGTCTTCAGCCGTCCTGCTGAACGATCGGCGCTGCAACAAATAGAGAAAATCAACGACGACAAGCTCGACGAAGATTTTGTACGGGAAGACAAAGCATTCTGTGACCATATCTACAACCATGCCCCTGTGAAATCATACGGCGGAACTCCTGTTACGGGGAAAAGTGAGACTTCATATTCATATCCATACATATAACATATAGACTTCCTGCCGATGCGCTTCATAGCAGAATTTTGATCGTTGACAAGGTTCTTGCTGATGCGATACGAGGACAGCTGATTTGCCTGGGTTTATTTGATTGAAATTCCGATCATTCCTATTGGATGAGCATGGCCCTTAATCTCCTCCAGTTGATGTGAAATCACACAAGATATATCGAATGCAAATTTAGGTCTCCCTTTTATAGCATCCCTAATGGAAATTTTTGATGTCATTGTTTTATTGGGGATCGGTGGAGAAAGGCTTTTGGCGTTCTGAAAACAGAAACTTATACCATATTGTGCAAGACATGACGGGGACAACCACAACGCATGGTGTAATGTTTGCTTTGCACTATAATCCCACTTAATCCTTAGACAATACCATATTGCATGGATAGAAGTGGCAGGTGCACTGATACATCGGTCACCACGTGAGCTCCGGTTTGTTCTCCTTACGTCTCCCCTATCTATTTAACCTGGGCGGGTTTTGGTCAACTTGAGGTCGAAAAGAGTCCAGTTATCATCGATTAAACATATTTTCCAGGTTAAAGAGATAGCAAAGCGGCCCGATTAATGAATGGCAACTCGTGCGGTCATCCACGTGCCACTGCACCCCCGGCGAAAGATAGTATTATCTAAGAATTAACTCGAATTACCTTTAACAATATTGCAAACCCCGGAATATGTGCTACTCGACAGTACATGTGTATAAGATCTGAGCAAACTTGCAACTTGATGGACTCTTTATCTGTAACGAGAGGCAACCTGTGACTTACTTTATACTGTTTTGTTCCGAAGCTTAGAGATATTTCACAAAATCATTGAACCGTGACTTATATGGTTAACAATGACACTGTAATAATTGACATGTATTTTAATAGTTTTGATGGACACACTGAAGGCCAGCGTTGAAACTCTAAGGGCCGGAAATGTGCCAAACATGGAGAGTACATTTGATTCCGTCATAAAGATACAAAACACCAAAGCCGTGGAGAATGGACTGACTGTTTACAAACAGATTGACAAGTTGGTTAGTTTACCAACAGAAACAGAAAGTGCTCTACTTTCCGTACATCAGACACAAGAGGCGAAAGCACTGGAGACTTTCCATCAGAATGCATATGCCAATGACGGAGAATACAAAACAAAACTTCAGGTAAAATAAGTCGGAAACACTATAGTACCCAAATGGAAATATTTCTGTTCAAAAATATTTCAAAAGTCCGATAAATCCGGACAAATAATTATTTGTCCCGCAATGGACACTCCGTAATCTTTAGCAGTGAGGTAGACGGAGCCATTGGGCTGGCGAAGAAGGAGGGCTCATACATGACCCAAGTTATTGTTGATACTAGGAGATTCATTTCTCATCTATCTTTCGCTATCCTGCTAATTTTTGTACAAATCAGCGCAGAGATATTCCTAGGACAGTGGTTCCTTGCTCACTGGTATACTGGAGTGTCACACTGGTATACTGGAGTGTCACTCTGGAATACGGTCGTGTCACACTGGTATACTGGAGTGTCATACTGGTATACTGGAGTGTCACACTGGTATACTGGAGTGTCACACTGGTATACTGGAGTGTCACAATAGTGCATACTGGAGTGTCACACTGGCATACTGAAGTGTCACACTGGTATATGTTAGTGTCACACTGGTATACTGGAGTGTCACTGGTATACGCTAGTGTCACACTGGTATAGTGCAATGTCACACTGGTATACTGGAGTGTCACACTGGTATACGCTAGTGTCACACTGGTCTACTGGAGTGTCCCACTGGTATACTGGAGTGTCACACTGGTATACGCTAGTGTCACACTGGTATACTGGAATGTCACACTGGTATACTGGAGTGTCACACTGGTATACGCTAGTGTCACACTGGTATACTGGAATGTCACACTGGTATACTGGAGTGTCACAATAATGCATACTGGAGTGTCACATTGGTATAATGTAGCGTCACACTGGTATACTGGAGTGTCGCACTGATATACTGGAGTGTCATCCTGGTATACTGAAGTGTCACACTGGTATGTTGAAGTGTCACACTGGTATACTGGGGTGTCACACTGCTATACTGGCGTGTCACACTGGTATACAGGAGTGTTTATGCGATCTGATGGTTTCGAGGAATTAATGTAGAATAGCAAGAGCGGATCAATTATTACCAGCCTTACTTCTTGTGACTTATGTCTACATATTCTGCTAGTTGCAAGAAATAAAATGCTCTAGAATAGCTCACCGAGATTTCGACAGACGGGGCACTATGATGGATTTGATCCTTGATGGGCAAGCTAGGGGTTTACAGCCTCGCAATTTTGAAACCTGGATGCAAATGGCGGCCTTTAATTCACTGATGCCACAAGGTAATGATTATGAATAACTAAGAACACATGGTTTGAGACGCCATTTTTTCCTTCTATATAGGGTTTAATGAAACAGGAATTCCAAGAGCTCCAATCAAAGAATACAACAGCTTCAGAAAACAGATGCAAAGAGGCGTGGAACTCTGCAAGAAAAAACATGGTCACAAAAATCTCCCAACATGCTTACGCTAAATCGGGGGGTTACGCTGACTACACAAAAGACAAAGACGCCGCCATTTCTTTATACAAAGCGACAGCGAACAAAGGATTCAAGGTGGGTAAGAATTTTGACCATCTGTGGCTTGGACTGTTAAAGTGTATACTGGTATAGTATGACATGCGGAAGGGTACTGACCCCCGCCCTTGTTCCTGGTACATTCATTCATTGGTGTACCAGGGCCTCATTGAGCTTCATAGAGCTGTTCCCTCTGCTCAGCCGTCCCATTTACTCAGCTGTCTCCTCTGAGCAGCTGCCCCATTTACTCAGCCGTTCCCTTTACTCAGCTGTCCTTCTGTTCAGCAGTTCATTTACCATGTTTACTCAGCTGTCCCCTCTTTTCTGATGTCCCCTTTACTCAGCTATTCCCTCCGCTCATCTGTCCCCTTTACTCAGCTGTCCCCTCTGCTCAGCTGTCCCCTCTGCTCAGCTATCCCCTTTACCCAGCTTTCCCCTCTGTTCAGCAGTCCCGTTTACTCAGCTGTCGCCTGTTTTCAGATGTCCCCTTTACTCAGCTGTTCACTCTGCGCAGCTGTTCCCCCTGCGCAGCTGTCCCCTTTACCAAGCTGTCCCCTTCACACAGCTGTCCCCTCTGCTCAGCTGTCCCCTTTACTCAACTGCCCCCTCTGCTCAGCTTTCCCCTCTACTCAGCTGTCCCCTTTACTCAGCTGTCCCCTTTACTCAGCTGTCCCCTCTGCTGAGCTGTCTCCTTTACTCAGCCGTCTCTCTGCTCAGCTGCCCCCTTTACTCAGCTGTCCCATTTACTCAGCTGCCCTCTCTGTTCAGCAGTCCGCTTTACTCAGCTGTCCTCTCCTTTCAGATGTCCCCTATACTCAGCTGTTCCCTCTGCGCAGCTGTCCCATTTTCAGCTGCCCTTTCTGCTCAGCTGTCCCCTTTACAGAGCTGTCCCCTCTGCTCAGCTGTCTCCTTTACTCTGCCGTCCCCTTTACTTAGTTTTCTCCTTTACTCAGCTGTCCCGTCTGCTCAGCTGTCCCCTTTACTCGGCTGTCCCCTCTGCTCAGCTGTCCTCGTTACTCAGCTGTCCCTTTTACTCAGCTGTCCCCTCTGCTCATCTGTCCCCTTCACTAAGCTGTCCCCTCTGCTCAGCTGTCCCCTTTACTAAGCTGTTCCCTCTGCTCAGCTGTATCCTTTACTCCTGTCCTCTGCTCACTTGTCCCCTTTACTCAGCTGTCCCCTCTGCTTAGCTGTCCCCTTTGCTCAGCTGCCAGCAACCATTAATGTGGAAGGGGGACACGAGATGAGTTTGGCCACTGACATCGATAAGAACAACCTGTCATCATAATTTTTGGTGGTCAGCACAGTTTGGTCTATTTTCAACATTATTTGTTTTGGGGGTGAAAAAACCCTCAGTACTGAGCAGATTCTCTGACCGCGTCATAAGCTCTTAAGTATATCCGGCGCGGTGAATATTCAACACGCAGCATTTTTTTCAGAATAGCCCTAAGGTTTTCTGTATTGCAGATACTCGTTACACATGGAGTGGCTTAATCTCAAAATGAATGATCATCTACGTTTATTTGTTCTTTCAGGCGGAAAAGAGTTTATCTGACTTTCTAAGTAATATAGCATCTGAAGAGAATAATGTTCGAGAGACTGACGTGAAGATAACAGAAGAGGCCCGAAAAGCAGCCGGTATGTCTACACACACTTGGATATTTTTTTTACATCATTGGGAAGATATTTTGGTAATTTAGAAAGTGATTGTATAACAGTATTTTCGGTATTTTGGGGATTACACTATCTTAGTACAGCACAGATTCTAGTGCTGAAAATTTATCGAGTCCCATTCGAACCGGTGGCCTCCAGAGTAAGGCACCCAACCGCCAGTAAGGTTGGGTTTGGCATTTCTCTCCCATTTTACTTCGAGACAGTCAAGTCATACTGAGTAGTCCCCCTTGGGTAGATGTCATTTCATACTTCTCTCCTTTTAATGTTCAGTCATGTCAGATATGCCAGTTTGATTTCTTCCAAACAGCGCCTGTAAGGAAAATGATAAAAACCGAGCGTGGGTATATCTCGGAAAATTCCGGGCGAATTGACACTATCTTTTTCGGTAAATATTTCAACATGAATTAAAATAATTTGTTTTTCAAACTAGATGTTTCTGAAACGGGCATCTCTTTAATACTAACTAAACAGAATGAAAATCGGATAGATATTGGCAGAGTTTTGACCGGTTATATCTGATTTGTGTGCAGATTGCACCGAGTTAACATGTGCAAGTGGCTGGAGCTTACCTCACTTGACGTCGCTGGCGCGAAACAGCAACGGTTATGAAAACGGCAACAATACTGGCGTATCCTACAACTGCTGAAATTCAAGAGTGAATCTTGGGAAATTACATTCTTTTTACCGAAGGGCGACTGCTCATTATGGCTTATCGGTCTCGCAAATAAATGGCAAACTGACATACCTGACATGCCTAAAAATTTCAAAAGTAGAGGTAATTAGAATCGACATTCCGTCTAACTTAAAGGGGGATAATTCAATGTGGGGGGAAAATGAGAGGAAATTAAAATCAAACTAGCGTATCTGATATAAATAAAATTCAAGATTGAATCTTGGGAAATTACATTCTATCTGCCCAAGGGGGAGTACTCAATGTGATCGGCTTTGGCTGGAATGAGGGAAATCAAACTGGGCAGCTGATATGACTAAAAATTCAAGATTCAAGCGTCCTATTCGAGGGATTTAAAGTGACATATCAGCCCTATTGGAAAACAATAGTCTACAGTCAACTAATCACCACACCGACCACCACCCTAGTCACTGTTCAAGTTTCTGACTGATGATCTCTTTCAACAAACCATACCGATTTGCTCTCGTGATTCCTTACATGAAGGATTGACCTGAAATAGGAAATAAGAGATAGAACGCCCGCACTCGATTGAAAATGTATACATTAGACTCGAAAACATTTTATTCAGCATGGACAAATTGAAAATGGTCTTTGAAATAGGCAGTTATCTATGACTGTATGCCTCCCCTAAAGATAGAGTGACTTAACCATGTGAAAATGGACCAAGTCCAAGTCACAAACCAATAAGAAAGGGTCTTACACCAAGAAACGGTCTTACTTAATACATTTGAGATTCAAAGAATATAGAAAACATGTTTGAATACATCCTATCCAGTCATATATATACTGTCAGCCAATGTTGGCCGTGAATCAAGTCTTGATCTATAAAATTCAATGGTGGTGTGTGATCTGGAGAAACTACTATTTGTATATGATATAATCTGGTATAATCGATAAGGTGGTATAATCTGGTATAATTATTGATTGTCAACAAAGATTATAATGAAAGGTTGAAAACATATTCTAAACTTTGACAACCTTTCTCTCCTTTCTTGAAAAAAACTCGTCCACTGATGCTCCCGTCTCGGTTGGCATCGTGCCAATGTCAGTGGACGAGTTGATGTGGTCTCTCAAATGGATAGGGATACAGCCAGCTGCGTCAGCTGTGCGGAAATTACGTGGATATATGTCTATTTGTGTCGCTTTGTTAATTAGTGAAAACAACAGTTAAACTTGAGAAAGAAATTTCATCTTGTATTTTTTTTTTTTTTTTATTCGATTGTTACTTGTATGAAAGCAGACGTCACTTTCCTCATCCGACTTGTGAAATGGAATCTCCCAATGAACACTGCACTTGTCATAAATAATCTCTAGATCCTTCTTTTCAACGCCAGGTCAACAGAGGTATAATGCAGAATTGAAAAATAATCGGAATGTTCGCCAAACATCGCATTTACTATATATAATGTCACTTCCGGCGGTGTGCTGCTCCCCAGCCATCCCAGCTGTTATGGCAGGATATCTCGTCTTCACGAGTCTGGGTATATCTCGTGCTACCGAGATGGGGTTTTTCTTTTCAAGCAGTGCGAAATGATTTGTTAAAAGAATCGTAAAACTCGCAAGCTTGGTGCGCGCATTGATGCGCAGTCATCGCTTCCGGTTGGTTATGCTCCAAATATATGAGGACCACATCTTACTCGTCTTTGTGAATATTGTCAGAATGTTAAGCCGTTGGATAATATGGATATTTTATCCAACTTTTCTTGAAACCTGAAGATTAAAACTGTCTCAAGCTTCTACAATTGACATTTCATTCAAGTGTGCACATTTGAATATATGTACATTGCCACTGATACAAATTATCATGGGAAAATCCAATATGGCGTCTCGTAAGCATCATCAGAAACTTACTCTGAAGTAGCCAAAGTTGCCCATATCTACTAATTCGCGGTGTTAAACCAAGCGAACTTCCCAACTCTACATCTGGATACACTCGGGCCATTGGGAATCCTGATCAATGGGATTAAAATCATGGGAAATACAAAATGGCGTCTCGGCTGCGGGAACTTTACTATACGATATCGTACTTTATGATCGTTGAGGTGATACTCCAACAGTACTTGAAAAACACCGGCTTCATCATCTGTCCATGTGCCTGTGCTAACAGGTCCGTAACTCTGTATCTGTTCTTTTAGACTAGTCCCAAAACGGGACAGATCTCTGAAAAGTAGTTGTTACGGTATCTTTGGGTAGAATGTTGTATAGTGTGATATACAGTGTATTTTATATAATTTGGGCGTGCTGATTCCGAAAATGTTCAATATCAAGTTGCGTTTTTGACCATCAAATGGCAAAAAAAAAAAAAAATGTCCGCCGATTTCACCAGAAATTACCACAATTCCTCATATTGTTAGAATAATTGATGATGATCTGACAACATTTTCTGGGAATTAATCAACTGCGGCAATCAAGCAACCTAATAGTCGTGTACTTTCGAGTTGTCAAGTTGAAATTGCATATATCCGGCCCATTATCCAAGATGGCTGCCATGTACATCCACGTTACACTGTATCTTCTGATCACTTAGGGAGTAGTATCGTGATTGATACTGCAAATCTACTAATGTAATCCATTGGACCACACATAAAAAAAATAACTTAATGAGTCTCTAGCTACTGACATTAACAGTACCAGTCCTGGTTGTTGAGGGGGACCCTTCTTAGAACACAAGGAGAAAAAACCTATTCCTTAGTTGCATTGGAGTCAATTTAAAACTATTTTCACATAATCCTAGGTGTAACTGATCGAGTGTGGATTTGGAATGTTGACCACAGGTCCTCAGAAGTTTGGTTCATCGATCATTTTGTCTTATTTGAGACATGTACCGGTACCTCAAACAGCGCGCAATTTCTTTGACCTAACATGGTTTTTGATTAATTCGCACAGCATTTTTTTTCTTGAGAGAGGAAAATAGTTTACTAGTACGCAAATTCGTTGGGAAAGGCCTGTGGGGGGTGGGGAGCAGACATTTTGAAGGAATATGGCGAAAACATCACTTTTCTGCCCCTCTGTCATTCATTGGGCAGTCCTCGTTCATTCAGAGTCTCCAAAGGTCCATAATCCAAAGGCCTGTTTCACCAATAATATTAGCACCTAAATTAACACAACCAAAAGATAAAAAAGTAAATTGGAGTTACTTGAAAGATAGAAGCGGTCGACCGTTTTCAATTATGCCGACAAGATCAATTGATATTCTGTTCATCAAATCCGTATCACAATTCAATGTTCGTAGAGCGTAGTACATTGCCGTGTCGTATTCGAAAAGTCGTGTCACGATATTGGTGTGAATAAAAAAAAATAGAATGTTCTAATGAACATATTGATATGAAAAGATGAGTATCTCAGCCACGCGAGGAACAGCAGGTTATGCCGCCATGCGATTCAGATACCCACGGGATGGGTACCACTATTTTTTATTGTGATCCTTTCTGAGTTCCCATCCAACCATTGTGTTTAGTCATAGTTAATCGGTCTGACGTCGCTTTCATCTCAGACGTCCAATTTTCATCTGGTAAGTTAACAGAGATATATCATTCCTCCTTTTCGATTCATGTATCTGATTCCGCTTCAGTCGGTGACAGGGTATGTAGTCGCGGGATTCCATGCAGGCGACCGTCCAAAATAGAAGTTGAGACAAAGATACACCATTGTATCCGCATCTGGACAATTCCCTTTCGACATTTTAATGATGATTTGACTGATGTGGTGACCTAAAAAATAATTAAAACAAAACGAATTACGTTAGCATTTTTGCTGGTGTGGTGAGAGCTTCGAGGGCTATTTGTTTTTGGTTACCAGACTGATAAACCAATCTGTCAGTATAAGAGAGATGAACTTTGACTTTCTGCATTCATGCCTTTAGTTATTAGTTGAAGAACCAGTCCTCTCAAAGTAGTGAATTTAAATCTCCTCATGGCAAACTTCAGTGTATAATGTTGATTTCTAGAACCGTGCATGCAAATGTTTCCTTCAATGATCGAACCATCCAGCAACTCTCGTATATACTTGAGTGATAGACAAAGGCAGTCTCTTCCTAAAGGATAATTGTCCTGGCCGTCTGACTACAAACAGGGGCAGCTGTCGTCTCTCTGTTCTTTGTTGTATGTAGTTCATATATTTATGTATAATGTTGATTTCTAGAACCGTGCTTGCAAATGTTTCCTTCAATGATCGAACCATCCAACAACTCTCGTATATACTTGTGTGATAGACAAAGCCAGTCTCTTCCTAAAGGATAATTGTCCTGGCCGTCTGACTACAAACAGGGGCAGCTGTCGTCTCTCTGTTCTTTGTTGTATGTAGTTCATATATTTCAAAAAGAATATCTGAACCACTGTATCTTGCATCTGACTAATAGACAAACTGCATATTGCTGGCGGTTGGGTGCCTATACTCTCGTGGTCACTGGTTCGAATCCCACATGAGCCTCGACCAATCTTCAGCACTAGAATCTGTGCTATACTAAGAGAGTATAATCCCAAAATAACGAAAATACTGTTATAAGATCACTTTCTAAATGTCAAGAAATATCTTCCAACACAATTATACCAAATATTGATGTGAGTATATCTTCCAACTATAGCGACAACCCGGCCCGGCCTAACAATCATGAGGCCATCACGGATTTCCTCTGTTTCCGGACAATTTAGTCAGTTATACTTTAAAACTGATCAGTTTTAAGTTCCAATCTTGGGGTTTGGGGGTTAGGGCCAGAGAAATAGTGGACTATTCTTATATAGACCCAGGTGACTGAAAGTGGACGCCATATTGAATTTTCCCATAATGCTTTGAATCTGTGAATATGCAAATCATCTTAAAATATTCACAAAACAATAACCTCAGACGGAATCAATTTCCCTCTACGAAGATATTGCAAAAAAATAGATGACTTATCCTTATTTGACCTCTCATGACCTTTATGACCTCAAAATAACCTTTCACAATAGCAAGCGAACGTTTGCGACAATTGTGTCATTAGTAGTTGCTACAGTGTCACCAAAAATGGATACAAATATCTTTTTTCTTTATTTACAGAGGCAAAGCGACAAGCAGAAGAGGCGGAGACGAAAAGGAAATTATTTGAAGAGAACAGGCTGAAAATAGAGAGAGAAATTAAAATAAAGAAAGAAAGGGACCGACAACTGAGGGAAGAGGCTGAGCGCCGGAATAAAGAGGCACTAGAAAAGAAGAAGGCGGAGTTGGAACAACAGGAGAAACAAAGATTAGCGGAGCAGAAGAAACGGTTGGAGACAGAGGCAGCCGAAGCAGCCCGGAAGTTGGAAATTCAGACACAAGAAGCCGCCGCGGCCGCTGCCAAAACAGCCGAACAAGCAGTCGCAGCAGTCAGAGCAGCTGCAATGAATTCCATGCGCTTTTTATCATTCCGCTAATCATAGAATGTTTCACCTAAAACTTGGAAAATTGAAAGCACTACAAAAACAGACGTAAAACAGGCGCAACCAGTAACGTGTGTTTGAATAAGCATGCCATATTTACATGTACGACGTATATTCAGCTGTATAGATCTTACAATTTCTGGGTGAGCTGTGACCAGCTGATGCAAATTATTTACGAAATCAGAATCGGACTCTCTTGCCATTGGAGGAACGGTATTGTACTATAATGTAGGATACAGTGAATCGACCTGCACTGGTAAGGTGAGTGAGTGAATATGATTTAACGTCGCTTTCAACTATATTTCAGTCATATCACGACGTTGGGTCCTATGTACTGGTAGGGATCCATATTGACATCCATGTTGATATTTCTTCCAAGCGCTGTGTCAGCGAACAGCGCATGTCAGCTGTAGGACTTCCGTTCCCATGGAAGACTCAAACTTTCGACAGGTCATATGCAAATTACGAATATGTGCTCACCGTCTAGAAATAGAAACAGGTCGGTATAAAAAAAATAGATAGGATAGAGAGAATTTGTGGACTCTGCCAACTGGCTGTTGAAGATGAGTTCCACTTTATTATACAACGTCTTCGAAACCTACTTCTGCAAAAAATACTCGCAATGTGTCCAGCAGCACAGACTTTAACTGATCTAGAAAAGTGTCTTCTCATAATGGATTGCCCACAGAACTCATCCTCACTTATTGGTCAATTCCTTTTCGAGATGATGGAACAAAGAAGACTCTTGCTCTGCTCCACATCCACTGCCACCAGTATTAGTAGCGATAGTATTTGAGTTGATTGTATTCTAATGCTCTTTTATCTCATTATTGTATTTACATGTGTTCATACATGCAAATAAATATCAGTATCAGTTATTAATTTTAAAATATAACGCTTGCAATTTCAAATGAACCTAGAAATTATGGAATGTAAATTAACACATTGTTGATGCAATGCATGGGCCGTGCATGAAATAGTGGAAGCCGACCATATTTCTATGAAAATCAGATGGAGAATTAATGTAGAAATGCGGGATTTTACAACAGTGCCAAAGATAGGAGATGGTACAATAAGGCGGGATTTTAGTCTATACGTGGTGCGGTTGAAATAAACAAAATTAAAATGTCCTAAAAATATTTGTTTTAATGTAACGGCAATAGATTGCGTTATTATTATAGTTAAGACATGAAACTGTGATATACGCAGCATGTGCTATTTCGTGAAAAAAGGGTCTAAATTGAATCATTTGAACACAGATTTAGACACGGATAACCCCTTGAACCAAAACGATTTTCCAGCAGTGAAGATATAATGCCACCGCACATCACCGGGTGATTTCCAGGGATGGGCGTATCGAACCCCTTAGTATTGGGGTAGAGGTCAAACTCTACTAGAAAATGCAAAAGAAGTCACTGTGCATGATGTCATATTCGAAAATGCCTTGTTTGGAAGATTTTTAGAATTTTCTCCTGAAAAACTATATAATTAATTGGGAAATAATGATCTGATTTTTTAATTTACCCATAATCTCCTTTTCTGACATATTGTAGAAAGTTCGATATCCCCCCTCCTCCCCGCGCTGGTATAAGTTAAAGAGTTACCGTACTTACTAAGATCAAGTTCAATGTCAGCGTTTGATAAAACATAAAGGTTTACGTTAAGTCTAAGGTAACTTCGATTTGTGGAGAAGCATTTGCCTCAAGGGATCTTAGGTCTACCCCAACACAAACTCACTTGGATTATCGACGAGCCCGCATTTAGCTGAACATGGGAACCCTCGCATGTTGAATAATTGGTCTATTTGCAGACTGAGTACACTGAATACGCTATAAATAATTCTGATGAGGGTTCCCGAGTAAAACATACGTTAATTTATGCTTACCTTGCTCTTCCGTCTTAAGTCAAATACAGAATCAGCAAAGTATCAGAATCGATGGACGTACAAAATGTGTTTGTTACAGGTCATCCCATCGGCATTTAGGCGTTTCATCGCCTGGACGAGGCGCTGTTCAAAGAGGGTGTCATCTTGGTACATGTTTAAATTAACGGACAAAAAATCCAGTTACAGATAAAAAAATAACACTAAAAACACGATTCATGCTATAAAACAAATGATTGTTAACATGCAAATAATTTAGAAAAACTTAAAAATAAAACAATAAAACATTAGTAAATTCATATGATCAATCGAAGCTTGATAGAGTTTGTCTAAAACAATCTTCGTGAGGGCTATGCTACCCCGTCAGAACGATTGGGTCAATTTGACGAAATAATTTTGGGTGAAGACGTGAAGGATCCAAACTGATTTTGGATCAGATTCCACGAAAACAAAAGTCAATAGGTGAACATGTTGAGTGTGCATTTCATTCGGTTTTCCCAGATAGCTGACGTACTACAGAAATGCAAATAGAGAATACATGTAACTAATATGAAAGTTAAATACTTTGTCTTCGTTTTGTAAATGTTAAATGTTATGTTAAATGTACGATGGCGAAGGTGAATATATCGGAGACTATGACTAAAATTTACCGGTAAAAATCACATTTTTAGGGATAGAACACTATTATTGAGTCTGAGCACATTTTTAGGTTTTACACGTGTTTAGGCGTTTAGATTATAAACAAAGGGTATTTAAAACCTGAACACATATGTTTACAACCTAAATATCAATATGTTTAAAACATAAACACGTTAGACCTTAACTATATATGTGCTTAAACTGCACTACGCTTTTAGTGTTTTAATTCTACATATGGGATTCAGAGTGTAGAGCTGTACCGAATACTTAAATTCCGTGCAGACAGCCCTCAATTCCATCCAACTTAAACTCGCTCAAGTTATTGACGATAAAATAGTACTGGGTACATTTTACATGCGAACCGCGTATTTGTATGGGTTTTTCCCATTTAGGTCACGGTAAAGTCGGGGTCAGTAAAGTGATATCATGAAAACAAGACAAACACAATCGACTTGTACATCAAAGGTCCGATAGAGCTTAGCAAGGATGCCGAGTGATTCATCTAGAAATTTCCATCGAATATAAAATTACCTTCGTAAGAATGCCATTATATTTATTTTTGTGTCGCTGGACTGCGATGTCACTTGTACGGATAGTGAACTGGGTTATTCTGACATTTTATGAGTTAATCAGACCATAAAATCGCCAGCATAGCAGGTGGTTTTCATGAAAATAATATATCAAAACAAATTAAATTCATATTACACCCGCGAAAAGCAAAAAAAGACAACACAAAAACATACACACACACACACACACACACACTAAACGCATCGAAATTTGGGAGAAATACATAGCAGAGCCGGAAATGTTGTTATTAAACAAGTATATATCAAATATTATCAGACGAGTGTGTATGTGTGTGTGTGTAATAGGGTTAGGTATGGCAGACGACAAGGATCCATTGTATTTTCCTAGGGACATTGTCTTCCATAGGTGCAGGAAATCACAAATCTGCGATAACAGCATTTGTTGTGATGTACATGGCTCATAAACTGAGTACCATGTGAAAAAAATTCATGTAAACGGATTTGGGATATTTCTGAAGGCAAATTTTCCGAGAAATTGTTGTTCTCCGAATGTACCGTACATACATGTATTACCAGTATCGATATGCAGCTACCAGTAAATGAAAGTGCAACATATATGATGGGGATTTCCGTTGCTGTCATAGTCAGTGCGTCATGACTAGTTAGAGGTTATCGAGGAGGGGTCGTGCGTATTGGCATGTTCCACACTCACTCAGTAGAAAATAAAACCTGCATATGTACACGTGATCCTATGCCCTAAATAATACATGTAGGCCTATAGCATTGCACTAGGCTGTATGTCAAAAACACTGGACGCTATTGTTCAAATCTGAACACTTCTTTGAAAAAGTGAAAATGTGTTGAAATAAAACACTACAAATGAATGTTATCGAAATTGACATATGATCGCTCTTGAAGAAAGTATGAAAACAAAAACGATAAATATTTTAAAACAAGTAAATATGTGTTCATATATGATGTGTGCATGAGGGTCCGTGTAACCTTGCACAATTCAATTTTCGTTTTTTTGTTTTTGGTTTCTCAAAATCAAAAATTGAAATTTGACTGTCAATTTTCAATTTTCGTTTTTCGTTTTCGATTTCTCAAAATAAAAAATTGAAATTCGACATTCAATTTTCAATTTTCGTTTTTCGTTTTACTTCGCGCAAAAATGAAAATCAAATATTGAAAATTGCCTCAACTTGTCCGTTTTTCGTTTTTTGATATTAACGTTGACTCGTCAATGTTAACTGCGCACACGCAAGACTTATGCTGTCACTTTCGGTCCACGGAGTAGTATGGAAAGCGCAAATCGGATTGTTTAGGCAGGTGTGGAGCATAATTTGGAAAACCAGTAGGGGGAAAGATGTGGGAGTTTCACTACGCTATAGACCCCTGGAGCCAGGCATTTGAGCTAGAATATAATGGGTCAAATGCACATGTGCAGAAGCGAGTAGGCATTCGTGCAGCAGGTGTGGAGCATTATATGGAGAACAACGGGGTTGATACACATGGGAGATTCATTAAAGTAGGGTAGTATAATAAATACGTGGGTACCCTAATCATAACCCCCAAAGGAGCTTCCCGCGTCGATGCGTTGAAGCGCTTGACACCCGCACTTAAAGCGTTGAAGCGTTTTTGACACTGAACGTTGACGGGCATCTGATGAAAGCTCCAACGATCCAGGTCCCAAAAATAGAGAATGAAGATTGGACCTGAAGCGTTGAAGCATTCAGACGTCTGACATCAAACGTGGCGATTGTGTGCTTGTTTGAAATGGTGGTTTACGGGCCGCTAGCCATGTACGGACTTCGCGGCCCATCACCGCGATGCTTACTCTTATTGGTATTAAATCTTTGTTGGTATCTTTATAAATACTACATTTCAAATCAATAACAAATAGCGGTTGTGTGCATGAAGGCTGTTCGCTTTTGTAGCGCTCTAATCATCTATTTTTAGAAATGAGAAAATCTAAGACTGCGTCCTGATTGGCTCAGGCCTCAGTGCTAATAACCAATGAGAACAGTGGGATGCCACATATCCAGACCTGTCTGGTGCATCTTCACAAGTCCGGGTAAATCATTAATACCCGCACAGGATTTACCTGGACATTTTTGGTGATTCGAGTGAGTTCTTGAGTCGTTGCCTCAATCTCGAACATTTCATCCCCCGAGGTTATTTTGAATTAGCATGTCGGTATCCCAAGCCGGCGGTTTTTGCCTTGACTCTCGATGTCGATTTCAGCCTGACATCAAAGTTAGGCCAGCGATGTCACATCTCAAACCCAGCTAGCTAATGGATTGGCGTAATGAGCTAGCTGAACCTGTTCAATAATTGGTTTGATTTAGAGGATACCCCCTGATCTTTTTTTCTATCCAGAACTACCGTGTGCAACTAACCAAGGCAATGTATAGATACCCTAACAAATCGATCAATACACTGGCTCCCGAGGATGGCCTGGTGGACCACATGCCTCTCACGCGCCACACCTCTTATACGACACGATTTGCGTTTTCTATTCTACTAGTCGTACCGGAAGTGACATCATAACCCGTCCACATACGAACTTAACATCGATACGTAAAAGTTGAAATCAAAAAACGAAAAACGGACAAGTCGAGGCAATTTTCAATATTTGATTTTCATTTTTGCGTGAAGCAAAACGAAAAACGAAAATTGAAAATTGACTGTCAAATATCAATTTTTGTTTTTTGTTTTTGTAATCCCAGAATCAAAAATTGAAAATTGACGGTCAAATTTCAATTTTTGATTTTGAGAACACAAAAACAAAAAACGAAAATTGAAAATTGACGGTCAAATTTCAATTTTTGATTTTGAGATTACAGAAACAAAAAACGAAAATTGAAAATTGACGGTCAAATTTCAATTTTTGATTTTGAGTATCCAAAAACGAAAAACGAAAATTGAACTGTGCAAGGTTACACGGACCCATGAGTAGTATGTAGAGGACGGCACAGGTCACTGGCGCCTCTGCGCATGCGCGGGTGAAAAAACCGGAAGTGCGCAGGTCACGTGGTTTGGTGGCGCACCCTGGTGGTGTGGATTTGCGCAAGTGTGGTTGTTAGGGTGTGACGTCACTTTCGGTCTCTATTCATCGAGCGTGACCTTTGACTCCGGGGTCAAGACCTTAGATCTTAGACGTATGCGTGGATGACAGGAATGCATGTACTTACCTTCAACATCCGGGTTTCCCACCGGGTTTTCCATCCGGGTTTCCCACTGGGGTTTCCATCCGGGGTTTCACTCTGGGTATCCCTCTGGATTGCATCGTATTGTGAATCAGTCTTACATCCGAGTACCCTGGTTTCCAGGCAACGGTTCCCATGCAATGGTTACTACAGTCTCGTGCCTCCATGGAGAATTCGTGAACACTGGATTGCAAAATTCGTGAACATCCGGGTACCCCTATTTTTTCCTATCGACACTTCCGGTCACGTGACCTTAGGAACATGTATTCCTCGGCGGTGATGCGGTCTGGCGGTGCTGCGGTCGCGGGGAGAAGCTTCCGCGGACACAAAGTAGTCCCGCGACTTCAAATACGCTGCGTCTTAATCTTCGACAATCTCCGCGAATCTTCGGTCATCTCCGGCAATGTCCGGTCATTTCCGGCAACGTCCGGCCCTCTCCAGGACAATATTTAGCCTTTATCCGCCCTTTCGAAGCATCCATGGAATGCGCAGGGTCCCCGACAGTATTGCCATCTATTTGCCCATGTTAAATGGCCAGTGGGGAACCCTCAGTGTCTCCATACAGGTTTCTCCCAAACCGTATTGGCACGAAAAAAAATACCTGAATCCATGGGAAGGAAGACTTATAGTAATAAAGATAATCTATAGGTGTTGGACGATGTTATTATGACCAGTCTGGCATTCGTGCGACCCCAGGGTCGAGCGGTTATTGTCCAGTATATCTCCGCAAAAATAAACATACAAAATGGCGGCTTCGTTTGCTGTGAGATTTCCCTTTTGACATCACGGCGTCGACCGTGCTGCCCTCTAGAGACAAGGAAGACAACTCTGACTGGGCGAACCTCGGTGTCGCAAATTCTGGGTCATCTCCCCTGATTCGCACATTTGCATCGACACGGGGAATGCCTGTATGGGATATGGGGGCGGTCATTTTTTGTGGATTTTATTATGGGTTGTGGGGTCTTCTTTTCTTCGTCTCAACACGTAAAACACGATGGGAAGGGTCTCAGAGCTAAGCGGTGAAATTTGTCGGGGAGGTCTGGATAGGCCCATTCACGACTGGACATTGCAGTATGGATTGTGGGATCTTGTTTTTCACGTTTTATTTTTGCAATTTCTGCGCAAAAACTACATAATAAATTAGTAAATATTAATGTAATGTGAAATAAAATACTTTTTGCCCACTTTTCATTGCGGAAATGCAGAAATTTTGAAGAAATATGACAAAAACATCACTTTTCTGGTACCCCACGTGGCCGCCATCTTGGATTTGCCCATGATCCTTTGCTCGGGTGGTTATGCAAATAGGCTCAAAATGACCCCAATACGATAAACTATAAAGTCACGGAGTTTCAGCTATCCATTTTTTGTCGTTCCGGAGATAGCGCAGAAAGTTTGGTAGCGGGGGCCATAATGCCCCCTCCCCCCCCAGGCCAGGTAGGGCTAAATTTCAATCCGCTTTTGTGTTCAAGCTCAGAATAGGAAAATCCCATGTTAAATGGAACCCTATAGAATAACATTGGGAGCACCGAATGATCACGGACTTTCACGAAGTTCTATATAGTTGCTATAGTTGTGTTTATCTAATGGTAATAATAAAATAAACAAAATAACTATCTACGTCGATAAATACTAAAAAATAAAATAAACAAAACAAAAAATGAACAAAACAGAAAAAATAAACAAAATAAAACAGAACAAATAAACGAAATAAATCACAATGATTCGAGAGATATTTGATGATAGCATCCTCATAGCACAATATATGTGAATGACTTACAGCACAATATATGCGAGTGACTGAACAGGTTTAGCTAAAAATTCAGATTAAGAACATCGTATTGTTATATGCAATACTAGCAAATATGAAACAACGCCCACGAGAACAGAAGTTTTATAGATAATAAAATCTGCAGCCAGAACATGCAAATGTTATTCTGATTCTAAAGGGTGACGATAAAACTAAAACCCTATACATCTTCATACCATTTCTGTAATTAACTATAGGCTAGATCTGTAGCACTTCTTCACTATAGACTTATATCTCTTCTTTCAATCATTTATAAAGTCTTCGAATGTGTTATTCCTGTAAAGATATATGCATTTGTCAAATGTTATATTAATTACTATCAACAAAGATATATGAAAGGTGGTTCGACGACAACTAACTTATTATCTCATCTTGATCACCGTACTTTATACGGCTAATACCAGAAGTCCATAAAACTAGTGTTATGGACTTGTGCTAATACACAATTGCATTTAGTACTGCTTAGCTTAGTGAAGGAAACATGTGAATAGACGATGCATCTTGATATGTTAAGTAAGTTTTTTCTTGTTGTTTTTTGTGGGTATTCTTGCATTTACCAGGTTTACCCCATGTCAAGGCGTTTATTCCATCAGACGTCCTTGATGCTAATCCAGTAACATGCAGCTGAGCTACTAAGGCTTCGTCCGAGAACCCACGGTATTCTCGGGTCTGCCGAGGGAAGCTTTCCTGTGGGGTCATATGGTTGCTTTTTAATCGCCAGACGTCCCCATCTCTTGCCTATCGCTCCAATTTGACGATAAAAAACAAGTCGATAGTATATATATTGATTTCTTCGAATCAGTGTGTCCTGAGTTACTTACATATGAGTTAGAGTCAGCCCATTGCCGGGATTTTCTAATGGGGGTGCGAATGAAATTTATTTCCAATCGCGAAGCGAATAAGACGAGCTCGTGAAGCGCACGAGAAAAACTTTATCAAGGTGTAACTTAGAACAGGAGTGCTGGACTTGAAACACTCCCGCGGCGCATTTGCTAAGAAGTCGGGTGAGACAAAACAAGAAGATACTAGATTTATGGGCCTGGTCAAACGATGTTGTAAATCTTTTAACTCTGTAAAGGCCTTGACTTCATTGTATTACAAGCGTCTGGTCCGTCATTCATAATTCAGCCGTCGTCCATTAAAGAATATTCGCGTCCATAATCCAAAGACCTATCTCTCTTGTTAGAAGCCGACTAGAATAATCTTCGCCAGTTTCATCCTCGCATTATTTATTTGACAATACAGAAAAGATGCAGAAGAGTTTCATCAAATATTTATGTTACAAGACTGGTGTGAGCTACGACCAGACAGGTTATATTGGTGTTTGTACTCATTTTAATTCATCTTCATTGTCCCTGAGACGAAAACTTTACTTTTGTCTTTTATGCGCGGTGTTTTATCTAGTAAATATGACTGTCCATATCTCTTAGCTCAAATGTCATTTTATGCACCACTTGCGAAATTCAATTTCCTTTTATATACCACCAACCCAATTAAAACATTTCAATTTTTACCTAGGGCCATGCCTATTTATTATAATATATCGGACTTACAGGTCGCGGACATATTTACCTCAGCACGGACTTTAAAGACGCACGTGTCACAGTTACTAATTTAAATGCATATCCACTTGTAAGCGATCACATTCATACGTAATGTTTACTTCTCAAATTTTAAGAACCGCCCTGAATGTCTGCCTAATTTTATATATGCTTTGATCTATACTTGTAATAATGTGGCTCAGTTGTATTGTATACTATATTATATGTATAGCGTTTTATTCGTGCACATCGCGTTTGTTGGTTCTTTAGTGGTTCTCGCCTCACGACTTATCGTACAGGGTATATAAAAAAGGAAAAGAAGGGATGTCACCCTGGTCGGCCAGGCGTCAGAAAGCCAGATCAGACGCTTGTATTCAGTCTTCAGCGGCATGTTAGAAAAAAAGACGTAGTTGCAGTTTAGCTTTTAGATTTAGGTTTTTACTTCTGAAGTCAGTTGTTTAGTATTCAAAAATTCAGACTGTCATGGTATTGTAGTCTATTATTAGACATTGTGGATGTTTCTAGAATCTAGGGCTGACGCAAGCTTGTTTACGTGCTATTATGTGGGTCATCCACTTAGAGCTTTCTGGAAGACTATTATAGATTGTATCTAGGTCAGATGATGCGGTAATGCTGTGTATTCTAGAAGCTTCTTGATTGGCAGAATGATCTGGAATACCTCATAGAGTATAAATAGCGTATCACTCAGTCATTCAGGAGGGTACTCGGAGGGTATTCAGATAAAACACATATCATGAATCGTTAGATTCTTGGTATGTGCTTTAGAATAGGTTAACCAGAAGATTATTCTGTGAAGTCATGTGACGCAGTCAGTATGTCGGCACCTCTTCCCACTTCCCTTATATGTGTTGTAATCGGCCGAAGACCGCGATGTATTGGTGTTCGACTGGGTTGTCTCTCGTTTTAATGCCCATGCCCCATCTCTCTGGTTGTCCTAATTTTAATTTTTTTTACCACATTTCTCACCGCGGTGTCTTTATATTGTTGTTGTTCTGACGTTAATTGACGTTCAGTAAAACAATCATGAAAACCCAGGTGGAGTTTTGACAGTTTTTTATTCAGGTGGACAAGAATTATACAAGAATGCAGTATGTATATAATATGTACAAGAAAAGGTGTATATACAAAAAACTCATGTGTCAGGAGTTGGATTCGAACCCACGCCCTGTATTGCGCAGACCAGCACTTAGGACTGGCGCCTTAGACCATTCGACCATCCTGTCTTTACAGTTATAGTTTTATAGTTTTAACTATTGTATCAGAACTATCAAGTAAAAAACTCATGTGTCAGGAGTAGGATTCGAACCCACGCCCTGCATGTGCAGACCAGCACTTGAGACTGGCGCCTTAGATCACTCGGCCATCCTGACTTTTACAGTTATAGTTCACAGTGTCAATTACAACACATATAAGGGAAGTGGGAAGAGGTGCCGACATACTGACTGAGTCACATGACTTCACAGAATAGTCTTCCGGTTAACCTATTCTAAAGCACATACCAAAAATCTAACGATTCGTGATATGTGTTGTATCTCAGGTACGCTTTTATTGTACCTGTTCATGTGGCAACGTGGATGATATGACCACACGGCCCTTAGCACCGGCATAAGCGGTATTAGATACAAATCTAGAAAGCTATGATGGAAATGCTCTGATAACTCGTATACTGGTAATTGGTGAGCTGTTTCGCTGTGACAACTCGTACATTGGAGATTGGTGAGCTGTATCGTCGTCAGATGTAAATGACGGCATTTAACACAAAACACTAGTCTGTAACGCCCGATGTCGACCCAGCATCAACTTCCCACAAATGCCAACATATATCAAAGACCAAAAGGTCTGTACAGGGGGCGGGCCTCGGGGACGAAACGTCCACCAGCAGAATCTCGCCATATACAGATAAAAATTACAACACATATAAGGGAAGTGGGAAGAGGTGCCGACATACTGACTGAGTCACATGACTTCACAGAATAGTCTTCCGGTTAAGCTATTCTAATGCACATACCAAAAATCTAACGATTCGTGATATGTGTTGTATCTCAGGTACGCTTTTATTGTACCTGTTCATGTGGCAACTTGGATGATATGATCACACGGCCCCTAGCACCGGCATAAGCGGTATTAGATACAAATCTAGAGAGCTATGATGGAAATGCTCTGATAACTCGTATACTGGTAATTGGTGAGCTGTTTCGCTGTGACAACTCGTACATTGGAGATTGGTGAGCTGTATCGTCGTCAGATGTAAATGCCGGTATTTAACACAAAAGACTAGTCTGTAACGCCCGATGTCGACCCAGTATCAACTTCCCACAAATGCCAACATATATCAATTACAAGCGTGTAGTCCGTCATTCATAATCCAGCCGTCGTCCATTAGAGAATATCCGCGTCCATAATCCAAAGACCTATTCCATTTTCCATATAACAGTATTAGCACCAAATTCAAAAAGACAATCATAGTATACAAAAACATAGGCTTGTTTCCTGCAAGAGAGAAGCGGTCAACAGTTTTCAATGATGCCGGCAAGACATCATGATGTTCCAAAAATATCAAATCCGTATCGCTGATCAGTATTCTTAATCCATAATATTCGTTGTAAAGTCGTCATCTAAAGAATGATGTATCTCAGTCACGCTTTGATTGTGACTGTTCATATGAGTACCATGAGGATCTTGAAGTACATGGGTTCATACGGCCCCTAGCCCCGGGTTAAGCGGAATTAGACACAAGTTACGAAACGTAGCGCCATAGATCTTGCACGCTACGTTCGTATTTGCTATCAGCATGCGATATGTATCGCCAAATTTGAGAAACTTTGAGTGGAGGCGCTTGGTGGAATAGCCCTGTTTTATAAGTTTCTGCAACAATGTTTTGTGACGTTGATTAAAATCATCACATTTAACACAGGATCTAGCAAATGCTACTAAGCGAGATATGTATACGCCATATGCAGGTCCCACTGGAATATTACTATCCAGAAAGGGATAGTTTACGATGTCGAAATTGTAATCATCTCTTTGTCATACAGTCGACGAGAGAGAAGGCCCGCTTCATTTTTATAGAGATATAGGTCTAAATATGATGTGCCTGTAGGGTTATCTGTAGTTTCCTTCAAATCCAGTGAAGGTGGATATATATCCTTCACTGCGTCATTTATATAGCGATTATCCACAGCGAGAAGATATATAGCGTTTGGTGAATGAGAAGGAACGGGCTTTGAATGGATCGGTTTTTGAAAGCGCAGAATAAGTAGTATTCACAAGTTCAGGCAGGCGGTACTGACTTCATCCGGAAGGACTTTCCGTTTGGGATAAAAGAAGGTGAAGGCATCCCGTTGCTGATTGTACGACCGCATCTGGTGGTCGACGACACGGAATCCTATGTTGGTCCCACTAGCACTGACCCGGTTCTGAAGCACGTCCAGGTAGAGGGCTTTGTTAATGGCAGGGTTGCGCCGGTTGACTCCTTTACAGCTGAACTTGTTGTTTTGATCTCCACCGCAACAGTAGTATGTCTTGGATGAGAGGGCGATCATGGCATCGCCACTCCACTCCAACTTGAATAGGCCTGGAGTCCGCTTGTTGTACTCGTAATGTTCACTTCGCGGTAGCCACTGGTCCCGTTCCGTTTCATACTGGGCTCGTAGTTCCGGTTTCACGAGTGACTCCCAATCCGCATTAGAGACAGCCATGTAGGCAGAGTTCGTATCCATTCTATCAACTGCCAGTTAGAGGAATCGAAATACACGTGCGTGAAATCGTATAAAAATTGCAGCATTCGTAGTTTGGTCACCTGGTACATCATACATCCAATTTGGGGGGGTAAGTTGTAACGCATGGTCTTTTTGGCTGAAGTGACTTCATAGGTGTTGTCATCGATGACGTCGACGGACCGAAACAGTGGAGAGTTGATTTTTTGTCGTGCTTGTTTGGTAGTGCAGATATTCGCGTTGAGGTGGCGGGATTGGTTTTCCCATAGTATCCATTGCCCATCCGTTTCCAGGATTCCCCGATAATGGCCTTACTGGGATCTTTATCTCCTTGACGACGGGCGGACGTCACTGTGTCAGCATGCCCCGCAAAACAGGCGTTGGGTACATACTGTATGACTTGGTGGACTCGCGTCACTTCGAGCCCATGTACCAGCGTAGGCGTGGTGTGCCCAGTAAGATACCCTCCCCGCCACATGCTCACAATCAGCATGCGGCGAGGTTGAGTCAGCAGTGGCGTTCCTCAGCATAGGCGCCCATGGTCTCTCCAATGTCGGCCCGGCTCACCAGCGTGTTTTTAAAAATGGGCGGGCACTCAGCGAACTCAGGTTTAAGGGTGTCGGGGACATGCAGGTCACATTCCACAAACCCGTAGAGGGTCTCCGCACTGCTTCAAGGATCTACGGATTGGTCAGGAGTCGCCGGCGACACAGTGATACTCTCGAGCCTTGAGGAAATCACGGAAGTGTGGGAGTGTCTTGCACATGATCTGAAATTCGCACTCCCACATTTCGATCAGGTGGTACCCCAACTCTTTAATATAATCACTGTTCTCTATCACTTCAGCCTGCAGTTCTTTTGCTGTTTTTCTCGTCGCCCGTTGAAGTGTCCAGCACTGAAGTCACATTCGTGCCCGTGCCAATTGCACCCGTAAAATTGAAACACTGTGGGCGTTCCATCTACAAGAGCAAACCCATCGACGGGGTATTTCTATCCGACATCAAACCAATGCCACAGAAAAGCATGTAGGATATCGCCGAGTGCATCAACGCCCGGTGGTGGTGGTAGTGGTGGTGTGTGGTAGTGTGTGGTGGTGGTAGAGCTGGTGTGTGGTGGTGGTAATAATGGTGCGTGGTGGTGTATGTACATATAGGGATTAACTCGTGTCCCGCATCATTCTGAGATCAGCACAATGAACTGCTGATGCGTGCGATGACGTCACTTCCAAGCTCTGAGCTCCACACGCTTTGAGCTCCAAGAGCTCCGATCCAAGAGCTCTGCCACACGAGAGCTACCACCACCACCGGGCGTTGACGGGCGTCAACGCCCGGTGGTGGTGGTGGTGTGTGGTAGTGTGTGGTGGTGGTAGAACTGGAGTGTGGTGGTGGTAATAGTGGTGTGTGGTGGTGTCTGTACATACAGGGATTAACTCGTGTCCCTCATCATTCTAAGATCTGCACAATGAACTTCTGAATAAACGGTCAATAGCATAAGTGAATTGCAAACACACTCATAGCGGTTCCCCTAGCGTGGATGTGCTGTGACGGAGGGGATAATAAAAGAATTGACCTGTAATCTTTGATGTTGTTATTGTTGCTCTCTTTTTAGACTAACCAATCAGAATAGTGCTTATCACGGACTACACCCGTAGAGCTACGTATAGGCGCGCATGTGTGACATGGTCTATAAAACACGGCCCTCTGGACCCCACACCCCCATTGCTACTGTTGCAGAGCCATGACGGAGCCCCATCCCTATGCGACCGGCGTTAATTCACTCACGGTTTACAGAGCAGTAGTTTGGTCCATGTTTGGAGATGGCGACGACAACGAGGGACGACAACAGATCTTGAAAGAGTTCACAGAAGCGGTCCTCGACAGAATGGACTCGACGGAGAGGTGTGCTATCACCCACCACTACTGGACTATGACAGCCATCCTTGATGCCTGGGCTATGGACCACGAGCGCTCACGCCGGAACCAGCGACGGCCCGTTGGCCTCACAATGGTATCACCCTATTGACCCTGACGCTATGGCAATGACAGTTCCGTCTTACAGCGACAGAAAAGAACGGCTCTTCAGAGCCTCCATATCTCCCGAAAGAGAGACGGCTAACTAAGCACAAAGTTCACACACACACACACACACGCACACACACACACACACGCACACGCACATACCCACACTGGCTGAAATCTGCGTAATAGCTCCGCCCAGCTATTATTCAACCAATCAGAAAATTGGACTCTACAAGCCTCCAACATGCCTGACAAAAGCAACAACAAGCTCCGCGAAATAATAGCATCTCTTTCCGATCCATCTCAACTTCCACTCATAAACTCAGTCGAACAATACGATTATTTGAATGATAAGTTTCTAGTAGTTCAGTCAAACAGATCGTAAGTACCTCCTGCTGTTTTACTGTCAACAGATCAGCGACGAAAACTCGTTGGAGTTAGTTTTTTTAGCTTCGTCTCGCGGAATCCGAAATCGCGAGAACTTTTCATAATCCTACGGCTTTTATATCGATGAATTATAAAGTATAGCAGTCAAAGCAATGCTAATAAAATGTGGATACATCGCCATTTTAGTGTATGTATTCACATTTTTTGGAAAACCAAGTTTTTGGTGATTTTCAAAATGTGGATACACATGCTGTGTTCGTATCCACGAAAACCCGCCAAATTACCGTTACGCCGCTCCCAGAATATACGGGAATTGGGGGATTCCATCCAATGATAACCGTTCTCCGATGGTCTGAATCTGGAATGAACCAGGCTTCCTGGTATCAGGGAACCTTCAAAAGTCAAAATGAAACATACAACCAAGTGCACTCACTGAGCCATCAATAAATAATAAAAAATAATTATAAATCAAATTTTCATTAGAATTCAGTCAGCTCAGAACTTGCTGGAAACAGTCCCCTAATGCACGTTCATGCCAAAAATCAAGGTTCCAATGTCAACGGTTCTCCTTATTTTGCCGACGAAAGGATTCAGATGGACTCACTCACTGACTACCGGATAATTTGCAAATGAGAGCCTGCTTCGTAGGAATATCATCTGAATACGCACGAACTCAATAGTAGGATTAATGTAATATCAGCAATGTATATTTCAATATGTGAGATATATCCATATGTGTCCAGTTTGGGCTTACGTCTGAAAGGGCTCCTGTCCGAAGGGCTCATGTCCACGCTCCTCTGTCTCACATTACGAGGGAACGAGATTTTCGGCAAATTGTATATCAGAGCCATTTTTTGTCACAGAGGCAATGCAATTCCTCAGTTATTGTGCATTTAAATTTGAAGGCAATCTATTCAGAATTTAAAAAAATCTCGAATACCTCACATATAATTTCAAAACACAAAGATGATTTTTGTTCATCTTAACCCTATCTGGTCTGAGCGATTTGGGGTGTACCGCAGCCTGGAGGGGGGGGGGGCGGAGGCTAGAGGGCTGAAACTTACCACACTATATCTTTGGGTCAAGCTCTACAAGAAAATGTAAAAAAATCCAAGATGGCCGCCATGATGACGTCACTGTGACGTCATTTTCAAAAAGAGCATTTTTGGACGATTTTTCGGTCAGAATTTTCGAAGTTTTTATTTTTGTTTTTTCGTCGCAAAAACTGCATGATAAATTAGTAAGTAATACTCTGATATGAAATAAAACAGGTTTTACCCAATTTTCCATACAGAAAAGCAAACACTTTGAAGAAATATGACGAAAACATCATTTGTCTGGTACCCAACATGGCCGCCATTTTGAATTTGCCCATGACCCTCTGCTCGGGGGGTCATGCAAATAGGCTCAAAATGACTCCAATATGATAATCTAAAAAGTCATGGAGTTTCAGCTCTCAATTTTTGTCGTTCTGGAGATAGGAACAAAAAATCAACAGGGGGGGGGGGCGGCGCCAGGTAGCGTGAAACCCTTCTATCTATCTATCCATCTGCTAACTTTCTTTCTCTGTGTGCAATCTCAGCAGAGATCACAACTCGCATGTAATTGGGAGAGGCAGTAGCCAAGCTTTCAAGTCTTAAGTTCATTCCACCATTAAGCAGCATGGGCCATACGGCTCAATCCGGCAATAAAACAACACCTTCCCACTTTCTGTTCACATATTTTATCCAGTTTGGCAAAACGTGGGGAGCTGAAATGTCTTCAAGGTCTGATGCTAAAGGTCTGATGCTAAAGGTCACATATCGTATAGACATGTATCCACATGGGATTTCTCGACTCTCTATACCACAATCCCTCATCAGGACCTTGTTGACCGTCTAAGTTCATTAATAGTATCTGTGTTCAAGAAAACTTATCGTAGATATATTAATGCCGGAAGCCATAACGCATTCTTTAGCTCTACCGCATACAAGAGATAGCATTCGTGGAATGTTTCTTTGTTTATAGAGTTGCTTGAATTTCTCATTAAAAATATCTATGTGAAATTTGGCCACACAATATATCAGCAGCATATAGGTATTCCAATGGTTACTAATTGCGCACCCCTATTGGCTGACCTATATTTGTTCTCTTATGAACATGACTATATGCAGGCGCTTTCAAAAACCGATCCATTCAAATCCAGTTCCTTCTCATTCACCAAACGCTATATAGACGATTTTCTCGCTGTGGATAATCGCTATGTAAATGACGCAGTGAAGGATATATATCCACCTTCACTGGATTTGAAGGAAACTACAGATAACCCTACAGGTACATCGTATTTAGACCTATATCTCTATACAAATGAAGCGGGCCTTCTCTCTCGTCGACTGTATGACAAAAGAGATGAATACAATTTCGACATCGTAAACTATCCCTTTCTGGACAGTAATATTCCAGTGGGACCTGCATATGGCGTATACATATCACGCCTAGTAGCATTTGCTAGATCCCATGTTAAATGTGACGATTTTAATCAACGTCACAAAACATTGCTGCAGAAACTTACAAAACAGGGCTATACCACCAAGCGCCTCCACTCAAAGTTTCTCAAATTTGGCGATACATATCGCATGCTGATAGCAAAATACGAGCGTAGTGTGCAAGATCTATGGCGTTACGTTTCGTAACTTGTATCTAATTCCGCTTAACCCGGGGCTAGGGGCCGTATGAACACATGTACTTCAAGATCCTCATGGTACTCATATGAACAGTCACAATCAAAGCGTGACTGAGATATTTCGTTCTTTAGATGACGACATTACAACGAATATTATGGATTAAGAATACTAATCAGCGATACAGATTTGATATTTTTGGAACATCATGATGTCTTGCCGGCATCATTGAAAACTGTTGACCGCTTCTCTCTTGCAGAAAACAAGCCTATGTTTATGTATACTATGATTGTCTTTTTGAATTTGGTGCTAATACTGTTATATGGAATATGGAATAGGTCGTTGGATTATGGACGCGGATATTCTCTAATGGACGACGGCTGAATTATGACTGACGGAACAGACGCTTGTAATTCAATTCATACAACATATGCAACTGGCGACAGGTCACAAACCTTGCCTTAGTGAAGATGACTGACCTTGACCTATTTTATCTGGGTCAGATTTTATAATTGGTGATAACTTTTGAAGGATTATGCCCAGGTTTTCAAAATCATACTAAATGTGTAACTGGTGACTGGCTAGATGCAGTTCTAATTTGAACCACTTTGACCTATTTAATCAAGGTCAAATTCTACACATTGCAGCATCCTGAATTATTCTGGCTCAGCTCTTTCAATTTACACTACAGTAGTACATATGCAACTGGTGCTTAATTAGAAGCCTATTCAATTTGACCGACCTTGATCTATTTCATCAAGGTCAAATTCTAGTTTGAACAATATACATTAAAGGTTTAGGCAAAGTTAGACATGAACTGTGAGGAGTATATTGAAGCCCATGCTCTTGTTATATTTTGTATACACATAGGCTGAATATTGAAATAGATTCGGAAATATTGATCTTACTCTATCTACTTCGTTTGTTTAGGTTGATATTTCCATCATATCTATGAAGAATATAAAAGTGAAAATATAAAAACCTTTGCATTTGACCATTAACTTAATTTCCATTTTAACACCAGGTTAAATGTTGCTGAGGTTAGCTATTTTTACCATGGCATTCACATCTCCAATTGCTGACTGAAATAAGGGGAATTAAATTCTTAACAGAATGAAGGCTTTCTCTCCAGTAGAATGTGATTTAAGATGTTACAGAAGTAGGGTGACCCAAAGGTGACATCAACTTCTTTTTTAGGTTTGTATATTCCCTTCAAAGACGAGGTCATATGATGCGATAGTGAGTTCTGTCTGTGTATCCATCTGTTTTGCTGGCCATGTGATATCTCTAGTCCTAAGATGTGGATTGGTACCAAACTTCTGGTATACCTATAGTCAGGGGAAAAGAGGAATTCCATTAACACTGAGGTCAATAAGTTCAAAGGTCAATGTAACAGTAGCTGAAAATCCGTAAAACATTGAAAATTGCTATTTTTATTCTGTATTTAAGAGATGTGGATTGTGATGGCAAAGAAGAGGCCTATTAATTTTTACCCCTTGGTCAAATTGGCCTTGGGGTATTGTTTTTATAATGTACATCTGTCCATCCATCCGTCTCTGGTTTCTCATTAACACCACACTCAAGACAAGAATGACTGCCTAGGAGCACTAAACATATGCACATCACACATACGTATGGTCACAGAACAGAAGTCTATTGAAAATGAGTGAGATTGACCCATTTGTTTAGGTCACCAGGTCAAATTATGTCAAGTTTGTCACAAATGTCTTGTTACGACAAGATCTCAAGAATGATAAGATCTAGGCTCGCAAAACTTATATACCAAACACACATCTGATCATGAACTATTGCTAAATTGGCTTTGGGGTATTGTCATCATAGATGTACGTCCGTCTATCCATTTTCTTTTTACCACTGTCTCAAGAATGAGTATGCCTACATGTAGGTATACCAAACTGGGCTCACACATGCATATGGTCATGGAAAATAAGTCACCAGGTCAAAGTTGGCAGATTTCAAAGACATTGTCTTGGTTTGAATTAGCTCAACAAGCTCAACCCTGTTGACATTATCAACAGGTTTTTGAAGCTACACGTCGGAGAGTTGAACGTGAAATGCGGTGTGTCTAAAGTTGCACGTTAAGGAGAATTAGGACCTGAGAGATTTTCCAAAATTTGGGCTAAGTCTAAATTTCCAAAAACGCCCCTCATCATTATAATGACCCAATTTTATGACACAATGATACCATGAGACATGAAATGACAAAAGATGTATTTTTTTTTAAAAATGTTTTCAATACCTTTGTGAAGCAAAAATGAAACAAAATGACAAAGAATTTCGGAAGCGACTTTCAGAAAATAAATACTATAACAGGCCAGGAAAAGGATGAATAAAATGTCTCAACTAAGTTTTGGAGATCCTACGAGCAAAATTATCCATTTCGCCTGAAGCACGTGGCCGTACTTTCATATTCGACTGTGCACGTGAACACAAAATACCGCTGAACTTTCGCCATTTTGCCTCCGACGTCACAAGGAAATAAAGATAATTCAATGGAAAATAAACTACAGCAGATATTAAATTAAAATTTTCCACATATACACAGTTAGATACGTACTTTTAAGTCCATCTGTTGGCAAAGAAATCGAATTCAGCGCTTTGAAATCACACAACTCGGACCAAGTGACAGCGAGCTTCTTTCCCAAACAAGGTGACCCATCACATGTTAATAATATTCATACGCTCAAATAGGCATGTCGAAGATATCGTCCATAACATGTATAAACATCAAAGAGGCATCATAATTCAGTAAAATATGGTGAAATTTAGGATACAAAATATTCAATTCGACAGTTTCATTGCAGAAAATCATTTTTGGAAACCTCCCTGGAGATGTACTTTTTCCAGCCGCCTTACTCTAATATCACGTCCCCGCCTTCTCGAGAAATCGCACGAGATTTGATAATCTGGTCAAACTCAGAAAAAACAGATCATCCGTCTAATTACATCAAATTTAGACAACAAAGATGGTAATATAGTGAATTTTGGTGAGTAGCCATTACACCTGAATGGTTGTGCATTCCGATCGCATGTTCTGAAAGCGTTTGTCGATTAGAATGGGTGAACATAAACTTGCTTACCTCAATGTCATTAACCCTACTGAACACGTGCCAACAACAACAACAACACAAAACAACAACATGTTGAATGCCTGTCTCATTCAGATGGACTTTGATTGACAGGTGTTCAGTTTTGTGTGAAGGGTTAATGCATCGACGCCGGAAAAAGTCCACCTGAGCAGCAAGAGATGTGAATCGCCATTTTTCTGAACAATTCAGTTGGTTTGACCACGTGTAGCATTCTATTTCCCAAATTTTCAAGTAGGTCATTCTTGTTTGACCTCAACGAAGAGATGATTCAACTTTATTCGTGAGTTAAACAGTCAACATATTTCTTAAAATTTCAAATTTTACTTCAAGAAATCCACAACATTTTTGGTCAATTTTCCTCCACAAAGTCATTTTTTCGAGTTAGTTCAAAGAAATAATCATATTTTCTTGTGTTTAGTTGTGTTTTCTATCTTTCTGAGATGAAATAATGTGCCCTTGATAATTTAGTGCCTTTTTAAAAATTTCAACCTGACCAAAAAAATGACAAAATCTCTCATGTCCGGATTCCCCTTAAGAGTGGGTTTCCTCACTTGATGCGTAAAATGAACTATTTTGAATACTGGTGCTCAAAATATAGAATCATGATCGGTTGGTTATCAAGTTTACGTTGTAAAATTTAGCACGTCGCCGCTCGGCCTTGTGTTTAACGTGTAGTTTTTTTATGAACTATCGCATGAACACCCCTTCACATAAATCCTCACTCTCAAATGGCAAAAATGGTGCATTCCAAAATTAGCTGCAAATGGGGTCAACCACCTGGGACCTTGGTGACAATTGTGACATCATCGTACATGATACTTGGCAGGCTGCAGTGCTCATATTGAGCAGTAGTCTGTGAGGATGTCTAGATGAAGGATCGTTCATTTTTGTCTAATGACTTCACTAATTTATCTTCTGATTATCTTTGAAGTTCTGGGATTTCATTTTTCTTTTGTTAGAAATGATCCTGTTTCAATAGGCATTCATGATGTAGATTCAGTTTTACCCCTCAACTTGATGCACTTGTTTTTTTTATCTCAAAATTTCAATTTTAGTTGTTTCATTAGCTGTGATCATTCTCCTTTTTATTTTATCCTGGATTTGTCGAGGTGATGTTTTAGTCATCTAGGTTCAGGTAAGTCAATTTACATTATTATTTAATGACTAAGCTATTTTGTGGAATACACTTTTAAGTTAATGAAGAACTTGATTTGCATGCTGAAATAATTTTTGTATAAACCGTCATATTAGCCACAACTATTCCTATCAATAATGCCGTCGGTTGATATTCACACATGTCGTTCATTGATCTCCGTGTGCTATGACCCGTACCGTATAAAAGTTCATTTTGATGTTCCTTACCTGTTATTTTCGGGAAGCTAATTCCGTCTTTTCCAAGCTTGTCGCTTTTATTAAAGTTTCCGGTGCTGGTGATTAGCTGTACACGAGCCGTTTCCACATCGACCCTAACCGTCCCCGGTAGATGGGGACCATGTTTGATGACGTGCATTCCGGGAGATTAACATTCCGGAGTAACTGAAGGCTTTATCCAGTCGTATTCAGTGACAGATAACTCTTGTTGCATTTTCCTGGACATGTCAATTAATATTGAAGTAACTGAAGGACATATACAGTCGTATTCAGGGGCAGATAACTCTTGCTGGGCCTCAACGACAGGTCCGAAAGGGCACGTATACGCCTCTTGACTCTTTGAAACAGGCCCCGATAAGCCGGGAAGCGATATTAGCCCCTCTAGACCTGGTTGATATAGGGTTTCCCCTATTGTAGGGATAAAGTCCGTGTTCCGCTTTTTATATTTTCGGGACAAATCTTAAATTTACATACACCCACTCACCCACCCTGCCTCTGTCGGCAGGCCCCTATAAGCCGGGGACCAATATTAGCCCCTCTAGACCTGGTTGATAGGGATTTTCCCTATTGTAAGGGTAAAGTCCGTGTTCCGCTTGTTATACCGCTTGTTATACCTTTCTGGTTGATAAGGGTTTTCCCTATTTGCCTCTGTCGGCAGACCCCGATAAATCGAAGACCGATATTAGCCCCTCTAGACCTGGTTGATAGGGGTTTCCCCTATTGTAGGGATAAAGTTCGTGTTCCGCTTTTTATATTTTCGGGACAAATCCCAAATTTACATACACCCACTCCCCCACCATGCCTCTGTCGGCAGGCCCCGATAAGCCGGGGACCGATATTATCCCCTCTAGACCTGGTTGATAGGGGTTTTCCCTATTGTAAGGGTAAAGTCATGTTCCGCTTTTTTATATTTTCGGGACAAATCCCAAATTTACATAACTCACTCCCGCATGCCGTGATGTAAAAAGGGCATCCCCACAGCTAGCGGAGCCGCCATTTTGTATGTTTATTTTTTGCGGAGATATACGGGGCAATAAACGCTCAACCCTGGAGTCGCACGGATGCTACACTGGTCATAATAACATGGTACAACACCTATAGATTATGTTTATTACTATAAGTCTGCCTTCCCATGGTTTCATGTATGTTTTCGTGCCAATACGATTTTGGGGATACCTGTATGGAGACACTGAGGGTTCTCCACTGGCCATTTAACATGGACAAATAGATGGCGATATTCTCCGGGACCCTGCGCATTCCATGGGTGCTTCGGGAGGGCGAACAAAGGCTATATATTTTCCCGGAGAGGGCCGGACATCGCCGGAAGCGACCTTTGACCTTTTGACCTGGATGAGACCTGTGACCTTTGATCGTCTGACCCGGATGTGACGTCATAGTGACGTCATAGGCGAATCAGGCGAAAAGCAACGGCCCGGGTATTTGAAGTCTCGGGACTACTTTCTGTCCGCGGAAGCTTCTCCTCGCGACCGCATCACCGCCAGACCGCATCACCGCGGAAGACTACATGCCCCCAAAGGTCACTTCCGGTCACATGACCGAATCTATTTGCATGGAAACCTTTGCCTGGAAACCAGGGTACCGGGATGTAAGACTGATTCACTATACGACGCAATCCAGAGGGATACCCAGGGGCAAAACCCGGATGGAAAACCCAGTGGGAAACCCGGATGTTGAAGGTAAGTACCTGCATTCCTATCATCCACGCATACGTCTAAGGTCTAAGATCTTGACCCCGAAGTCAAAGGTCGCGCTCGGTGGATAGAGACCGGAAGTGACGTCACACCCTAACAACCACACTTGTGCAGACCCACACCACCAGGGAGCGCCACCAAACCACGTGACCTGTGCACTTCCGTTTTTTCACCCTCGCATGCGCAGTGAGGCACCAGTGACCTGTGCCGTCCTCTACATACCACTTGCATGTTTTAACGATACACTTTAAGGATAGCTATCTCCTTAGAGGGTCAAAATTGGTCATTTTTTTTTTATTTCTTCATTCAAATATTCACTATTTCCTCTAACATTTGGTGAAAAAATGAAATAAAAATTATAAATAGAAGTGCTTCAATATTAGGATTAAAAATTTAGTTTCCGAGGCCCTGGAACAATTAAACAGATTGCCTAAGCTTGGGCTTGGTTACTATTATTTCTGTCTGTTAAATTTCCTTTTCCAAAACTCATTTCCGCAGTATTATGGTAAGCTAATTATCTATTAGTCCTACTTATTTACATTAATGTACCCCCTTCTGACCAAAACCATGCAAACATCCTTATTTTGTTTCTAATTATGACAGTGACACTTCACTCAGACACCCGCCGTGAAGTAATCTACACAGGTGTGAACAAGTTTTAGCAGGTTTTTAAAGTTTAAATTGGACTTTAAATCGACTTGATGAAAAAACTTAGTGTAATAGTTATCCAGAATAAACAGGAATTCGAGTAGGTCCCATTAACAGATTAAAAATGTATTTGACAATAGAATTCAAGCAAAAAATTAATTCATCAGATGTATAGCTGGACACATTTTGCCTGATTTCTTGCCTTTCATTTTTGTACAAAATCCGAAATTCAAACGTTTATTTCTCGAAAAGTATCCATGCTACGCTTTTGAAATTTGGCATGCTTATTACTTATAAGGTGGTCTAGAAAACATTAACTCACTTTTTGTAAGTTCGGCTTCGTTTTTTAATTATCCAACTTTTAAGACAAACGACCGTAAAAAAGTACATTTTTTTTCAATTTATTTGAGTAAAATAGTTATAAAAACAAAACCAGGCAAAAATTAAAAAAAATGAGATAAAGTTACTAGTTCGAATTGTCTCCTACCAAGGTATACCATCAAAGTTGAAACAAGACCAACAGTTTTCATGAAATTTCAATTGAAAAATGGACGCTATTGTTTTCATCTTAATTTTTTAAAATTGGAATATTTTCTACACAGTAGCAGCGTCAGTTATACAAATCATATAGTTGGAATCCCTACGATGTATGCTTTCATAAATTATATAGTTTATTATGGTTATCTTGTATATTTATTGATACAGACGACAAATTGTCATGGGGGTGCAAAAACTGCCTCTAAGGGGATAGCTATCCTTAACGATACGCTTTTTCGCGTTCAATAATTTTAGGCCTACGATGGATTTGATATCTAGGCTAAGGGCGACGTCATCCACCGCGTCGTGTGCCACGTGTCGCCTTTTCTCAGCATTTCCGAAGACGACGCGATGAGCGATGTCATGTACCAAAACAAGACGTAGCTGCGCGTTTTTTTCACTGTGAAATATCGCCCTTTCGAGAGTCGCTCATTTTTTTGGGCAATGTTATCGAACGAAAACGATATCAACCCACCCGGATAGAACCTCCCTAAATATAGTTCTCGGAAGTCCCTTGAATGGGCAATCTGATTTATGTGCCAGACCGAGTACATTTAACAAGAGGTGGTTGAAGTGAATACACGGAGACCGGTGAACACCATTCCAGACAATACACAGATACAGGTAAGTTGCAGCATCAAGTCTCATTTATTTGATGACATATATGTCTCTGAGTATATGGTTGAACAAAGCGAAAATCGTCTCGTGCCACAGGCCTACATGACCTACATGATCGGCCGCGATTGTGGCGGGGGAAAACACCCATCGAACATCGAAGTTGAAAATGCAAATTGAACCCTCATTTTTAAATCAAATTGGAAGCAAGTAAAACATTTTCTATCTTAAAATAAAATAGCACATCGTATGGATATAATATTCGAAATTAACTTAATAAGGTGGCTATAATGTTGTCACCCGAACAGAAATGCTTGAACAGAACTATCTTTTCTTTATATTTATTAATGTTATGGTTGTTGAAAATGTGCGTGTTCATCTGCCACCGGGTATCCAACAACCTATCATCTTGTTTTCGAATCTGTTGTCACGGTCGCCATAGTCGCAGTAAACAAGTGGATCTGATTAGTCAATGTATGCAGGTTGAAATCTACAGTTGTATTTTCGTTGAACACGATACAGTGCCCAAGTGTACCAGGGGTTTCTAGGATAGAGATACCCCTGGTTTTACCGTGGATGGGTATAGTATAGGAATTATGCAGAAGTACATTAATTTTAACAAAAATACATTTAAACTATTATATGCTCGTCGATAGTCGAGGTAGTATACCGTGATAACTATTTCCGTCCGTCTTTTAACTGTTGCTTTTCCGTGCGATATCTTCATTTCCATGAGATTGGTGCCAAACTTTGGATATACCTTATCTATGGATCAACGAGGAGCCCTATTCATTTTGAGGTCAAAGGTCAATGTCACTAATTAAAAAATCGGTCAATCATTGAAAATTGTTATGTTTATGGTATAAGTACAGTTCAGAGATGTGGATTGTGATGGCAAAGAAGAAGCCTATTCATTTATACCCCTCAACCATTTTGGCCAAAGGGTATTATCTGCTTGGCCCACCCGTCTGTCTGTCCATCTTGCTCGTTAACACATTATCTCTTGAAGGATTATAGCCAGGCTTTCTAATTTCATAACTGGCGATGGGTCAAAAACCTAGTGGAGATGACTGACCTTGACCTATTTTATCTAGGCCAAATTTGAGTAACTCTTTTGCTGATAACTTTCGAAGGATTATATCTAGGTTCTTCAAATTCATAAGACACCTGCAACTGGTGATTGACTAGAAGCCGGCCCAATTTGATTGACCTTGGCCTATTTTATCAAGATCAGATTCCATATGCAAATGGTGATCATTTAGAAGACTATTCAAGTTGACCAACCGTAACCTATTTCATCAAGGTCAAATTCCAGTTAATAAAACCTTTTTTTAGATGGTTGTATTTCGGCTTGCACATGCAGGCGTATATTGAAGCACATAAGACTCTTGCTATCTTTGTCAAATTTTGGTACACAAGAACACACTTCTGACATAATTTACCTTCATCGATAAGGAAATTTTGAAAATATTTTTCATCTGAAGTGATATCTTGTACGCCAAAGTTGACAAGTTCAAACATGATTCAGAATGTCTTTTTAGCCAAATTAAAATTTACTATTCACCAGGAATGCCTTAATAATACCGGTCCCTCGGTGACTAGTCTTCCGAGGCGCTTCGCTGGTGATCGCTTGCCTTATTCCGCTGACCCGGCACAGGTTCGAGCCCAGCTGGTGCATGTGTGATAGTTTGCCAGTTACTTGCCGACGGGCGATGGTTCTCTCCGAGTATTTCGTCGTCCTCCTTCAACCAAACTGGCTGTCACGATATGAGTGAAATAACCTTGAGTGTGACATTAAACCAATTCCACCTCCCCCCTAATAATGAGATAATCTGAATAGGTGCCATGAACGGACACAGCGCTAAAACTTTGAATGCAATCATCCCCCTCCAAAAAGGAATAGGACCCCACCCGTGTGGTTCCCGGGTGTGAAAAGGAATAGGACCCAACGTCGTGATATGACTGACATATAGTTGAAAGCGACGTTAAATCATATTCACTTACTCACTCATCCTTCTCCACGAAATACGAGTATGAATCAGTCTATCAAATGTTGGGGCGAATCATGGAGCCTCATGGTCTCTTGTTAAAAAAGGGGGAAAATAATGCATACATATACAGCATTGGTCATGTAATGATAATCTTGGTGATGCTGAAGCAGTATTACAATTACAGCGATTTTTTATTCAGTGAATTATATTTTGCCCCGTTTTTACGGTAAAATGAGCATCGTGTTATCTGTTTCCTATATAACAAAGTATGCGTGTAGTTTCGCTTTCGAAATCATATTCTTCGAGATTCTACTGTGTGGTTTGTTCTGATAAACATACAACCTAACCTTGGTTCGTGATAGTGACTCAATTCCGTATGTCATAACGGCAAATCTGGATGTATGCAGTGTTGTTTCCCAGAAAGAACTCCCTATTGACTTAAAATGTATTATACGGTACAATGCCGCTTTAGAATTTCGTCGTTGTGAGGTTTATCTGTCATCCGAACGCATGGAACGATAATACGTAGAACTTCTGCACGCAGCCATGCGGTAACACGTGTTATCTGGGTATATTTAAGGCCCGATGTCGACCCGGCATCAACTTCCCAAATGCCAACATATATCAAAGACCAAAAGGTCTGTACAGGGAACGGGCCACGGGGACGAAACGTCCATCAACAGAATCTCGCCATATACTGGTAAAAATTACAACGCATAGAAGGGAAATGGGAAGAGGTGCCGACATACTGACAGAGCCACGTGACTTCACAGTACAGTCTTCTGGTTAACCTATTCTAAAGCACATACCAAGAATCTAACGATTCGTGATATGTGTTGTATCTCACGTACGCTTTTATTGTACCTGTTCATGTGGTAACTTGGATGACATGACCACACGGCCCCTAGCACCGGCATAAGCGGTACTAGATACAAATCTAGAGAGCTATGATGGAAATGCTCTGACAACTCGTATATTGGTAATTGGTGAGCTGTGTCGCTGTGACAACTCGTACACTGGGGATTGGTGGGCTGTATCGTCGTCAGATGGAAATGGCGGCATTTAACACAACAGACTGTAAGGCTCGATGTCAACCCAGCATCAACTTCCCAAAATGCTAACATATATGAAAGACCTAACGGTCAGGGGGCGGGCCTCGGGGACGAAACGTCCACCAGTAGAATCTCGCCACAATATCATGTAGAAAAATATTAGACTGGCCCTATATAGTATAACATGCCAATAGGCTAGAAATCAAAATTCGTTCCCTCGCCAGACACAAATTTATAACTGAACATATAAATGTAGAAGGAAAAGATGCCGGACTATACTTACGAAAAGTCATATATTGGTGAGTGAGCAATTTTTTTAAAAACGTTGTTGATTTTACGGCCAAAAGGATAAGAGTCAATGAATTCCCCGAAACGACAATGCTGTATTTGGCGTAGCTAATTGCTGCGCGCAAACTTATGTACAGATGTGCGTCAATGAAAAAAAATCACTTTTAACCCCTTGTTTGCCGCTATAAGAAATAAGTGGAGAGATTGCGTACCAGGAAGAAATATGCGATCTTTGGTGGGAGCAACAATGGTTACCATAGCAACTCTGTTGCCGGGACTAAGAAATCCCGACGTTCAACATCGGATGGGCCCAATAATCTTGATCTTGTCTGTTTTTTTCTTTTAATGAATATCAAATACTTGAAACTATGAGTTGGAAAGGATTGAACAAAAAAAAATATGTTCAGAAAACACACATTCATGCAAATCTGGCAACTCGCCATAACAGTATCCATAGAGTATATGTTTTCAGTAATATTCCTCTGTAATCACAGATAAATTTGATTGAATCTCGAACAACATATGTGTGATGAACAACCTAGTTGTTATAGTATGGACAACCAGACACTTGGAAACCTTGATGAAATCAGTACAGTTACACGTAGGATGTTTTTGTCTCGCCTCCATCTCCTCCCCCCCCCCACCCCACAAACTTTTCTCACCCGGATTAGTCACAGGGCACCTACACCTATTCTAAGATCCTATCACTACTCATTGGCACAACGCACGCATTCGAGCAGGGGCCTTCTGATACTACTACCAAGTGACATGTTTGTACACACTACTAATACTGCTTGTTTCATACAAAAATTTATGGCATGAATGATAAGTAAACCGTTGGCCGGTTCGAATCCAGAGCCCTTCATACAGGAGGACATGAGATGCATTAGGCATTTCTACGGAACCGTAGAGGGGACATGCACAATCTTTTTTTCGCGGAAAATTATCTCGTCCCACGACATAATTATCTCGTCCCACGACATAATTATCTCGTCCCAAGACATAATTATCTCGTCCCACGAGATAGTTATCTCGTCCCACGACATAACTATCTCGTCCCACGAGATAATTATCTCGTCCCACGACATAATTATCTCGTCCCACGACATATTTATCTCGTCCCACGACATATTTATCTCGTCCCACGACTTAATTGACCAATGACAACAGATTTTACAACTACGTTGTTCACCAATGAAAGCGCACGTAACGTACTTCTGTTGCAGCCAGCCTGGGAAATTTTGGCAATCTGCAGATGGCCTAGGCAATAAAAAAACAACCTCAAACTACAAGTTTCTTTGATAGGCATTTAGAAGTCGGCGTATATAACACAAGGCTATTCTATGGATAACAACTTCTTTATTGCTGTGGAGCTGACGTTTCGTTGGAGATACTTCCAACTTTTTCAAAGCTAATGTAGAAGTGAAACTACAAGGAAAAATTCATTGATCATTTCAAAGTTTTCTTGGGTTTGGATGAATGAAATCTTAATTTTGATGTCCCTGGTTCACTAAAAGGCTGCAAACCTTCGGGCGAAATATAGTTGTTTAACGAAGAGAGTGTTTCAATGTGTTTCAGTGAGTTGTAGGATCTGTGTATGGAGCGGACGCAGACTTCATAATAAAGCCGATGTCATATTGTAATACAATTCTGTTGACATAGATTTCACACAAGACTGACTAGAGAACACCAAAGAAGTGAAGTTTATCCATTCTCTCAAACAGTATTCATGATTAGGAGTGAAAATCCTCCAACTGCTATAATTTGATGTCAACATTTTCTTTAGCGGATACAAGTACACATCTGAACAGGTGTCTCGATCTTCGCCACTTCCTTGCATTATATAAATGTGACAGACATTACATATTAACCTGAGAAGGAGTAAACCGAGAAGGCTCCGTACATGGGAGGCTTGGCCGGTCAAGAAAACAAATTTAAATAAAAAAAAATAAAAAAAATGAATAAATAAAAAAAATGAAAGAAAGAAAACATAGCATAGAAGTGAATGTTTTTCTTATCAAGTATTTTTTTCCCAGTTGTTGCTTAATACTGGGGAAGTAAACTTATCACCGCCAGTGCCTACGGGTAGGCCTAAATGAAGATTGAAATGCAAAACAATAGACGATTTCGGGCTCAACTCTCGTGCGATCATCTCTGAGAATGAAATAATGTTCTCTAATCCAATCGCATATTCGGACGAAAAAACATCAACACGTCCGTTGAGCAGAATTTTTCTTCTTCTTTTTTCTCTCTATAAACTTGTTTTGTGTTTCAATTGAGATCCCAGTCATTTGCTCAGTATTTCTTCATACACAAACAAGAGATATATTAATTTTCAACTACTTTTCACAAAGAAACCATAGAAATAAACCTACTGTCTGTCCCAGATAATATATCCCAGACGTTTTCGGCGATATTTCGGAGACCATTTATCGTACAACATTGAAACTTAAATCACACAGTATATTAACTAAAAAAATACTAATTTTATTCCTTTCAATAAAATCGATTGAGAATTGCCGAAAATCGCCAATACGTACCATATTATTTTAACGCCACGATGGTGTTGATCTGCCAATGTTATAACATACAGACTTGACGTCATGACGTAAAAAAAAACCCCCACAAATCTCCCATCTAATTAATGATACAGGACTTTCACATTTATAAAAATATACCAATTTAGTTGTTTCATGGTGAACTGCAATACGTGCAGAATGAACGCTGGATTGAACTACGTAAATTTTATTAGTTTTATGTACACGAAGTCCTTAATATCGAAGCTCTGTGAAAGCATGCAGTAGTTCCTCTAGCTCTTTTGATGAGATAAGAATAGGCCGTTTTTTGTTGGCGTTCAGGAAAACAAGCCTATTGTCAATAAAACTCATCGTCAAAGGAAGTCTACGGAACCGTAGAGGGCACATGCAAAATCTATTTTTTGCGAAAAATTATCTCGTCCCATGAGATAATTATCTCGTCCCACGACATAATTATCTCGTCCCACGAGATAATTATCTCGTACCAAGACATATTTATCTCGTCCCACGACATATTTATCTCGCCCCACGAGATAATTATCTCGTCCCACGACATATTTATCTCGTCCCACGACATAATTGACCAATGACAACAGGTTTTACAACTACGTTGTTATCGAATGAAAGCGCACGTAACTTGCGAAAAGAAGTGTCTCATATACCGGTATATTCTTCCGAGCAGCTCGCCCAAGCTCTCTGCTGGGTCAACCGTTAGTTTGGGAATTAATGCGACACGTCGTCTGTGATTACTTCCTTTGACGATGAGTTTTATTGCCAATAGGCTTGTTTTCCTGAACGCCAACAGTATACGGCCTATTCTTATCTCATCAAAAGAGCTAGAGGAACTACTGCATGCTTTCACAGAACTTCGATATTAAGGACTTCGTGTACATAAAACTAATAAAATTTACGTAGTTCAATCCAGCGTTCATTCTGCACGTATTGCAGTTCACCATGAAACAACTAAATTGGTATATTTTTTATAAATGTGAAAGTCCTGTATCATTAATTAGATGGGAGATTTGTGGGGGGGTTTTTTTACGTCATGACGTCAAGTCTGTATGTTATAACATTGGCAGATCAACACCATCGTGGCGTTAAAATAATATGGTACGTATTGGCGATTTTCGGCAATTCTCAATCGATTTTATTGAAAGGAATAAAATTAGTATTTTTTTTGTTAATATACTGTGTGATTTAAGTTTCAATGTTGTACGATAAATGGTCTCCGAAATATCGCCGAAAACGTCTGGGATATATTTGTGAA